>LBNU01016253.1:7905-77445 GCA_014162995.1 Artemisia annua
AAGTACAAAAACAACAAAAATACACAAACCTTGTAAGGAAATTTTGGTAAAACTTGTGAAAATAAATTGATGAACTTACTTGGAAGATTACTAATTTTAGGAAGAAAACCTTACTAATCCATAGGTCTATATTTCAAGACCTTGTAATGGATGATAATTACTACTTGTTTATGATGTTGTTCTTGAAAAATTACTTGGTCTCCTTGGTGTTGAATATGGAACGAGCAAGAGACAAGCAAGAAGGAAGGAGAGAACTTTGATCTTCAATTTTTTTTTACATGCAAGTATGAGATATAATTTTGGTATTAGTGGAATATGTGATAGTGTTTTGGGGACTACATGTGTCCCTAAGACCATGAGGGCCGGCCACCTCATTTGAGGTGGTATCTTGGTCACTATTTTGCACAACATTGTTTTTACGGGGTATCGTTTAGTGCATAATTTTGTAATTTTAGCGTTATCGGGTACCGGGTTAATTAAAAATAAAATATAACGGGACAATACGGAATATAATAAAATTGTAAAAATTATAAAAATATAATTTTTGTAAACATTAGGTATTTTGATAGTTATCACTTTGTTAATACAATTTATTATATATATAAGTTCAAGTAAAGGTTTATTATTTGGTTATCCACCAAAATAAATAATATATAGTTTTATAATCTTAGTGGAAAAATAACTAATATAAAAATATATTAGTGCCCTAGTGGAATTTGTTTGGTACATTAAGTTAGAAACTAATAACATGTCTTATTATTTATATACAAATAAATAAATAAGTGTAACTTGAAAATATATAATCTACGAGTGGAATAGAATGCAAATGATGTCGTGATGCAATGTAGACTAACCCTAGTCTATGAAATGTACGATGAATGATTATGTGACTTAACCTACCCGGTTTCGTCAAATGAATATCCGTAAACCCTGTTTACGTGAAATAATGAATTAAAATTCTGTGAATGGGAAAATGTTAAGGTTTTAGAAAGTGACCTGAAATTGCGAATTGTGACATTCTCCCCTCCTAACAGGAATCCAGTCCCTGGATTCGTTCATGTTAGTCTCAAGAGTGGTATTGGTGAAATGATGTGGATAATTGAGTCGCTTTTGGTCTTCCCGTACCCAAGTATACTCGGGACTTCTTCGGGAATTCCAACGAACTTTCACGATAGGAATTCGACTTTGTTTCAACTGCTTGAACTCACGGTCCATGATTTTTGCTGGCTTATAGAAATACGGAACCCATAAGTATAAACGTATGACTAACCGTCACATAAATAATGAAAAATAGTACAATAGACCTTAAGCTCATGACCCCGAAGCTAGACTGTACTAATGAAATGCCCCAAATGGAGTGCTTTGCCAAACACTTTGAATGTATGAAATGAAATGCATCCGTTTGACTGTTGGTAACCCCAACACGGATGGAGGCGTCACCCTCAATAGATCTATCCACTCACTTTCTCTTGCTCACAATTAACGGTTCATGATGTACTAAATAGGGGACTTTAACATGGCAAATGCGGTAACTTAAGCATTGTACTTGAATTTGTATACTTAGGTCCGTACAAAAAAAATGGTGCAATGTATTCTCCCTCGTGGGATTTGAAAACAATAAAAATGTAAACGGGGCTATGAAAACTCACCTCAAGTGATGGTACAATCTGGAATGTATGAACTGAAGTAATGAGGTGCAACTCCTAGCCGCAACCTAAAATGAATGCATGTAATCTACTTTAGATTATGAAATGGGTTCATGTATGCACTTGCACTTATAATCTATACCACTCGTTTTGTATTTAAAATATGTATTGTTGCCGAAAATATAGTTTACATCCTCGTATAAGGTCATAGTGAATATTACATGTTCATATAGTTTAATAATGTTATATGATAGTTATATAGTGAATAATAGTGAAATATAGGTTTTAGACGTAAAATATAACACTTAGTAATTTTTGAAATACGGTTAAAAATGGCTTCGGAAAACTAGTTGTAAATCAGTGAATATTAAGAGTTAGGAAATAAAATTGGTATTTCTGGAAAGCCTAGCACCAAGCCTCAAAATGTTCAGGAGTGAAGTTTTGCTCAAAGTGTCTATATTTTATGCTAAATGGTCGAGAAGTATGGTGTTTTTAGGCTAAAGCTGCCATTTCTGGGCAGTTTTTATGAATGTTTGGATAGCTGTAGATTACTCATTTTAAGTCCAAATGACAAACGGCTTTTTGATTTGAAAACTAGGTCAGGTGCTCTAACTTTTGTTCCTTGGAGTCCAAAACTCCAAAACTGAGTCAATTGACGGGAAAATAGCTCTCAACATGGGTGTTTCTGGGTATAGTTTCGTCTAAGGATGTATTTTCTATCTCTTAGGTCCAAAATTTACCAAAACTCACTGAATTTTCTTAATATTTAAAATAGGGACAGTAGGTTTTCATATGTTTCCAAAAATGATTTTACCTAGTTTGTACATGTCCAAATCCACTACTAACAACATCAACTCATCCCTTAATCTACCATACACCTTCTTAGGGTGTCATGGGTTCCCTAACATCACCATTTCAACCATTTCTTCAAGGTTTCATAAGGAATCCATTTTTACACATAAAAATGATGTAAACTTAGGTTTTGTGGTATAGACTTTTATATGCAAGTACAAAAACAACAAAAATACATAAACCTTGTAAGGAAATTTTGGTAAAACTTGTGAAAATAAATTGATGAACTTACTTGGAAGATTACTAATTTTAGGAAGAAAATCCTACTAATCCATAGGTTTATATTTCAAAACCTTGTAATGGATGATAATTACTACTAGTAAATATTGTTGTTCTTCAAAAATTTCTTGTACTTCTTTATGTTGAGTGTGGAACGAGCTAGGACAAGGAGAAGGAAGGAGAAAATCTTTTCTTTTTGATCTAAAATGACTTACACATGCATGAACTATGAGAACACTTTGTGTTAGTTGATTATGTTGGATGATTTTAGAGGACACAAGTGTCCTTGGCACTCCCTAGGCCGGCCACCTCACAAGAGGTGAGTTAGTGGTCATAATTTTGTACATCTTGATTTTTCGGGGTACCGTTTAGTGCATAGTTTTGTTAATTTAGCGTTATCGGGTACCGGGTTAATTAAAATAAAATATAACGTGACTAACCGGGATATAATAAAGTTGTAAAAATTATAAAAATATAATTTTTGTAAACATTGGGTGTTTTGATAGATATCTCTTTGCTTATACAATTTATTATGTATATAAGTTCAAGTAAAGGTTTATTATTTGATTAACCACCAAAAATAAATAATATATAGTTTTATAACCTTAGTGGAAAAATAACTAATATAAAATATATTAGTGCCCTAGTGGAATTTGTTTGGTACATTAGGTTAAAAACTAATAACTTGTCTTATTATTTATATACAAATAAATAAATAAGTGTAACTTGAAAATATATAATCTACGAGTGGAATAGAATGCAAATGATGTTATGATGAAATGTAGACTAGCCTTAGTCTATGAAATGCACTATGGTTGATATCTCATGAAAACTGTGACTTAACCTACCTGGTCTTGTCAAATGAATACTCGTAAACCTAGTTTACGTGAAATAATGAATTGTAAATATTGCATGGATACATCATGAATTGAAATGGATGAATAATGAATTGAAATCTGTGAATAGTACATTGTTGAGACTTGTAAAAAGGACCTNCTGTGAATAGTACATTGTTGAGACTTGTAAAAAAAGACCTGAAATTGTGAATTGTGACATTCTCCCCTCCTAACAGGAATCCAGTCCCTGGATTCGGTTCATGTTAGTCTCGGGAGTGGTATTGGTGAAATGATGTGGATAATTGAGTCGCTTTTGGTATTCCCGTACCCAAGTATACTCGGGACTTCTTCGGGAATTCCAACGAACTTTCACGATAGGAATTCGACTTTGTTTCAACTGCTTGAACTCACGGTCCATGATTTTTGCTGGCTTATACGGTGCTGAGTACGTCCTATAGTGCTCAGATAGTTCTTTTTAAGGTTTGTTGATCTGAAGATGGTAGAGCATGTGTATCCGATTAGAAAAAGAATATTTTAAAGGAATTGCTAGAAGTTGAGGAGGTTCGTCTATTCTTTCATCGTTTTCTTGTGTTATAGAATATTGTTCGTAGATGGAAAGTCTCTCCTAGAGATGTCAATGGAAAAATTCCAACTTAATGGCTGAATGAGTGACAAGTGGTGTACGTATCCAAGGAGGATTTGTAGAAAGGGATGTTCATGAAGATTTTTATTTGTTTACAAAGCTTTTGAATGAAGATTGTTATTAGTAATTCTTGAAAATGTGACTATTTCCTTCATGGCATAATCCTTCCTGAATTATACATAGGTGATCAGGCTATGTATACTTGAGGACAAATGATGCGATGCTTGATTTAGTCAAATAGCGTTACTTTCCTCAAAAGTTTTAGATAGTGTTAAACTTGTTGTTTTGAAAAATGGTATGCCAGATAATTCTTTTCGGGATAGCATGAAAATTGTTTCGTGTAATGGTAGTAATCGCTTGATAACAATAATAGAAAAATTAATTTATTGTGTGGTGATAAAATAGCTTGGAATAAAATTTGTTAAATGGTTCATTGGATACGTGGGAGAATCTTAAGGTGCCTAACCCCTGTTAAGACAATGGTATAATGTTGCGACACAATTGAAAATTTGAACATTTGGAATAGAAAATGGAATAAGCGAAGGTTATGATTATCGCAGAGATAACAAAAGATAGATATTGATTGGATGGAAAAGTGCTTATTACAACCAGATTATGTCAACGTACAACGGAAAATACAAAAGAAAGGTACAATCCTAGAGGGCTCGAACTACGGTTTATATATTAAAACATGAACTCCTTCTTATTTTAAGCACGGTTGTTATTCTTGATGTTGCTAATGTCACGACGGTCTTTCTTCTAACAACACATACTATTCCTCGAATTAATCCATCTTGGTTCCCATGTCCTGATTTCCTTGTTGTGGACAATCATTCCTAAAATGTCCTTTCTCTCCACAGCCAAAACACGTCATTGGGGGTCTCTGATTGCCTGTAATTATAGGGAATTTGCATTCTCTAGCCGAATGGCCAAGCTTCTTACAGTTATCACAAGGTTTAGGGCAATTCCCCGGGTTATGATGAAGTGGACATATGTTGCATTTCGGTAAGGTACCAGTGTAAACTCTCTTTTCATTCTGTCCTGCAGCATAGGCCTTAGCAACCTCTTGTCTCTTGGGTGATTGTTGAGTAGCATTATCACCTCGATTGTTGTCCCACTTTCTTTTGTTGTTGTTGTTGTTATAGGTTTACATATGGTTCCAAAAAAAATGATTTTTCCTAGTTTGTACATGTCCAAATCCACCACTAACAACATCAACACATCCCTTAATCTACCATACACCTTCTTAGGGTGTCATGGGTTCCCTAACATCACCATTTCAACCATTTCTCCAAGGTTTCATAAGGAATCCATTTTACACATAAAATGATAACAACTTAAGTTTTGTGGTATAGACTTCAATATGCAAGTTCAAAAATGATAAATGTACATAAACCTAGCAAGGAAATTGTGGTAGAACTTATAAAATAGGTGATGTACTTACTTGAAAACTTATAACTTTTATGAAGAAAAACCTAACAATCCATAGGTTTATATTGCAAAACCTTGTAATGGATGATAACTACTGTTGGTTAATAGGTGTTTCTGTGTTCCAGATTAGGGTTAAGATAATCAATGAGTACCGGATATTCACTTGAAATCGTGGTATCACTTTCCAATAGAAAATATTCGACCCTATGCCTGGGTTACACGAATATCTCTATGGGATAAGAACAAGTGATGTTCTTGTTTTAGGCACAAATCAAGAACAGAAACGTATTCAAGTGTTTAGGGTTTTGTGTTGATTGTTCTTCATGCAGAATGTTATGATCTCTATTTATAATAGAGAATACTCAAACCCTAGCCCATGGAATTATGTATATTTAACGGCCCATTAAATATATCATAATACTTTCCATAATAGTAGGAATCAGTAGTTATCAGTGGAAACAATAAACCATCAGCAGGAATAAGCTTATCCGCAGGAACAAGCCATCAGCAGATAACAAGCTTATACTAGCAGTGGTAATGTTAACACTAGCAGCAGAGTCTAGCAGCAGAGTCTAGCAGCAGAGTCTAGCAGCAGAGTCTACTAGCAGTAATATCGTTCAACTTATTTTTCATTATCTCGTTTTTTATTTCATTTAAGTTTTAAACACCCTTTAGTAGCATAACTAAAACCAGATCACATCTTTTAAACCAATTCACTTCACATAACTCACGACTCGAGTGACTAGATCCATTTCAACCCTCGTTGGGACTACGACCCGAGGTTCTTGCTTGCTTGCTAGACTTTACTCGATCACCCATCCACTTAAGTGTTTTTTGATTTGTTGCAAAGAAAGATAATAATCGAAAAGGTAATACTATTATTTTACAATAAAATGTTAAAAATGTGTTAAACAAAAATTGTTATTAAAAAAACTGATTTTATTGAAAAATAAAACAATCAAAATTTTGTTAATAACAAAAATGTGTAACTCAAATCAAGGAAGCAAATGGAAAAGTTATATAAATGATTTATCATAAACATTCAAAATTTTGTGAACATAAACATTAGAAATAAAGTAAATGAAAATATTCAAATGACTCTAACCAATATTACTTTGCAAACGACCTTAGCACAAGTTATAACCAAAAAAATTAATATGAACACAACAAGTACAAGTTATCATATAATGCTACAACCTACCACCACAACAACAAATTAGTAAACTAACACCAAATAGCCTATACATGTTATGTCATATTAACTAACTACATTGGTTAGTTAATCCCCGTATAAAACTCATTTGTTAAATTGTTTCGTTACACCTATACACCTTAGCCTACCCTATAGATTAAAGTTTGTGATTGGTTGCTTTTGTAAAGTGTGTATTTCATGTGTTCGTGTGTGTCTTTCTTATCTATGGTTGGTTTATGTTTTCAAAGCTTGTTTCATTAAAGTTATNAAAAAAAAAAAAAAAAAACTGATAAGAAAACAATAAAAAAGAGTAGAATTTTTAGTCATACCCCTTGGTTCTCATTCATGTTGTTTGCCATAAGGTGACAGGAGGTGAGAAAATGAGCCTTTAGGGTTTGTTGTTTAAAACTTTAGATTATATATGGGAGATTTAACGAGGTCCAATCCATTTTGGGTTTTAAGCCCATCCACTAAAGTGTTTTTTGATTTGTTGCAAAGAAAGATAATAATTGAAAAGGTAATACTATTATTTTACAATAAAATGTTAAAAATGTGTTAAACAAAAATTGTTATTGAAAAAACTGATTTTATTGAAAAATAAAACAATCAAAATTTTGTTAATAACAAAAATGTGTAACTCAAATCAAGGAAGCAAATGGAAAAGTTATATAAATGATTTATCATAAACATTCAAAATTTTGTGAACATAAACATTAGAAATAAAGTAAATGAAAATATTCAAATGACTCTAACCAATATTACTTTGCAAACGACCTTAGCACAAGTTATAACCAAAAAAATTAATATGAACACAACAAGTACAAGTTATCATATAATGCTACAAACTACCACCACAACAACAAATTAGTAAACTAACACCAAATAGCCTATACATGTTATGTCATATTAACTAACTACATTGGTTAGTTAATCCCCGTATAAAACTCATTTGTTAAATTGTTTCGTTACACCTATACACCTTAGCCTACCCTATAGATTAAAGTTTGTGATTGGTTGCTTTTGTAAAGTGTGTATTTCATGTGTTCGTGTGTGTCTTTCTTATCTATGGTTGGTTTATGTTTTCAAAGCTTGTTTCATTAAAGTTATAGATATAACGTAACACTGTTCGGGCTATCATAATTCAGAGCTCATGTAGCAAACGTTTGAGGAGCCAGTGCACCTTAACTCGTAAACCCAACAAACTCGTCAAAACGTATACCCAAATGAAACCCAACACATGAAATTCCCTAATAATGTGATACGTTGTTATATTAAAAAGATAGGTTTTTAATTTACAAAAGACAAAAATACACCGTTGGTCCCTAAACTTTCCAGAAAACATCGCAATACACCCTAATTTTGAAAAAACGTTGCCATGCGTCCAAAAGTGTGGTTTTTGAGTCCGATTGCGTCCCTTGACCCGTTTGGGTTGGGTCAACGCACGTTTTCTATTCTAGTTTGAGGGCCATAATAGTCCAATCACGATTTAACTATTAGCTAACCCAAGCTAAACTCGACAATCAACTTGAGAGACTAAATGTGAACACTCAACTTAATAATTGGCGGGAGTTTAAGTATCACAACGGCAACATAGTCAAAATGAGGGACTAAGAGTGAAAACAAAGTCATTATTAAAACCCTTGAACGTCTCTTTCATGAGACGCTAGTTACTTTTGTGCTTTAACCAATAAACCCATCCAACCGCCACATTTCTTACACATTTCCCAATGGAAGATTTTCCTTTGGATGAACTAATGGAGGTTGGTGGTTCACACCGCCTACAAGATCGTATGGGATTGTCGTTTGGTTTTTTGAAAATTGAAACAATCACCCTTCCAACTTCCTAGCATTCATTTCGCACACACTATATTAACCCCTTATGATTCATGAGTTTAGCATCCAAAAAATAAGTAGAAACACAAATAAATTTGAAATGGCAGAATCATCTCATGTAGCTTTTGCTAACAATGTTGTTCCTTCAAGAAATTGTTCCAGAAATGATGAGGCCGACAATAAGAAAAGGAAAGAAAAAAAGGGAGAAGTTGCAGATCCCATTGCTTGGTATTTTGAAGAAAAGCAAAGGCTTTGCTAAAGAAAAGGACGCAGTGGGAAGCAAATGAAAAACGATGCATGAAAGAAAGACGAAAGACTACAACATTAAGGCGTTAAGTTATTTTAACAAGAAGAAAATGGGAAGATCTTCAACAAGTGGGCATCGAGCATGACAATTCAGAAGTCGACCACGGCACGGGGATATCTTAGAAACATTAGACTATGACACTTTACATCTGACATATGATCCAGAATCATGAACTTAGTTTAATTGTTAGATATGTGTTGTCACTTTATGTTAATGTAATTTTTTGCAGTAATGCAATGCAATTTATTTATTAATAGTTTAGATTATTTATTTATTTATTTATTTATTTATTGGGGCCCTTGCAAATGTAGTTTAGGAGAGTGCTTGGGTTAGCTAATAGTTAAATAGTGATTGGACTATTATGCCCCTCAAACTAGAACAGAAAACGTGCGTTGACTCAGCCCAAACGGGTCAAAGGACGCAATCAGACTCAAAAACCACACTTTTGGATGCATGGCGACGTTTTTTCAAACTTAGGGTGCATTGCGATGTCTTTTAGAAAGTTTAGGGACCAACGATGTATTTTTGTCTTTACAAAAATATCTCATTATACCCTTAAGTTTTCAAATGGGCAATATATACCCTTGACTTATAAACTTTTACAAAACTAGTCTTTTATATAATAATTATATATATACTAACCCATTAACTTTAAAACTTTACAAAAGAAGTCCTTATACTTATAACTTTAGAAAAATGACATAAATGACCCTTATACTTAATAGTTTTCAAAACTTACGATATATACCTCTATGCATGGAATACGTTACAAAACTAGTCCAAAAACCATGCAAAGTGTATTTTTGTAATCCAAAAGAGTTTTATAGTTTATAGCTTATTAAAATAAGTAGCTTTTACTAGCTTATAGCTTATGACAAGGGCTTATGACCTAAAATATCAAAATAACATGTATTTAGGGTTTTAAAATGAAAACGTGTAGATTTTTATGATCAAGGCTTAAACAAGGACTCAAATAGGATCTAACAAAGCGTATGAAAGTTATAAAACCATAAATGAGCTAATAGGATAGGTATAATAGCTTACTCCACTTTGAAATGGCGAATTAGGGTTCTTAAGGTCTTCTCGGCTAGAAAAGGGCTTCTATGGCTCGTTCTTCTTGGTTCTTTGCTTCTAATGGCTCCTTATGACTCTTATGCTACTGCTAGGATCAAGCCACACTATTGGTTTGAGGTAGAAAAGCTTTGGTGGAATGGTTTTGGAAGTTTAGGGTTCTCGGCCTATTTATAGGCTCGAAATACTTGAAGAACAAGGCTATGGCTTGGAGTGGTGGCCAAGGGTGGTGTAGGTGACTCATGGAAGCTACTAGGGTGACTAAGAAAGGCTAGGGAGGTAGCTAGGAGTGGTGTAAGGGTGCTAGTGGTCGCGGTGGTGGTTATGGCTACAAGGTGGTGATGAGTTGGTGATGGTGGTGGTTGGGTGGTTGCTTGGTGATGATAAGGTGGTGATGAAGGTGGTTGGTAGGTAGGTTGGGTCATAGTGGTGCTAGGGTGCTAGGTTTAGGTAGTTTTTAGGTTTAAAACTAGTTTAGGGTTTAGTTTAGGATTAGGGCTGGATTAGGGTTTAGATTAGGGTTTAGTACTAGGATTAGGGTTTAGAAAGTGATTAGAGAGTAGGTTTAAGTTTTGGGAGTCATGCCTTAAGTATTTGTAACTTGTGCTAAAGAAATGGTAGGGTTTAAACTTAGTTTAGGCACTTAAATGACCTAATTTGGTTTCTGAGCTTAAAGGACTTGTATACTGAGCTTTAAGTAGTAGTAATAAGGTTTAGGAAGGGAAATATAGCTAGGATAACTTATACATAAGCCTTGAACACTTTCAAACTAGTTTAGGCTTGAAATTAAGGTTTTTGAAATAACGGTAAGCGTATAGGGCTTGTTTTGGTATAATGTTAGATATAGTAGGTTATATTGATAGTATACTTGATAAAATGATAACACAGACTTGACATACTAGGAGGTTTATATAATGTAAACATAGAGATATAGTTGGCATTGGTTGTTGCGTGAGCACGTCTAGTTAGCTATGTAAGTTACTTCACATAGTGGGAATGTAATAAAGCAAAAA
Organism: Artemisia annua; assembly: GCA_014162995.1. Taxonomy (NCBI): domain Eukaryota; kingdom Viridiplantae; phylum Streptophyta; class Magnoliopsida; order Asterales; family Asteraceae; genus Artemisia; species Artemisia annua. The sequence continues at coordinate 18,949 of LBNU01016253.1, forward strand.
TTTTACCTGGGGAAAATGATCATATATATATATATATATATATATATATATATATATATATATATATATATATATATATATATATATATATATATATATATATATATATATATATATATATATATATATATATCACAAGTATAGAAAATATAAATGAAAGTTCGTGAAATTTATGAGTTGTTACAGACTTACAGTCTTCCCCCCTAAAGGAAAATCTCGTCCCGAGATTTAGTTAGACGTAAGAGTAGTGTTTGAGAATAGATGATGGTATTTAGCACAAATTTGATGTTTACGTTCCCACGTGAATTCTGGTCCTCTCTTAGAGTTCCAACGGACCTTAACGATAGGAATACGACTTTGCTTCAGCCGTTGGACCTCACGGTCCATGATTTCTATGGGTTCTTCTACGAAATTGAGATTATCGTCAGGATGAAGCTCTTTCATAGGAATGACAAGAGACTCGTCGGATAGGCATTTCTTAAGATTAGAAACGTGAAAAGTATTGTGAACGTTACTGAGCTCTTCTGGAAGCTCAATTCTATATGCCATTGGACCAATCCGTTCAAGGAATTCTAAATGGTCCAATGTATCGCGGATTAAGCTTTCCTTNTTACTGCATCACATTTTAAGTCACTGCATCATAGTTATAAATTTAGTGCATCAGAGACTTTTTATTCTTTTTATTTTAAGACTCTTTTTATTTTAACCCAACACTATATATATCACAAGTATAGAAAATATAAATGAAAATTCGTGAAATTTATGAGTTGTTACAGACTTACAATCTTCCCCCCTAAAGGAAAATCTCGTCCCGAGATTTAGTTAGACGTAAGAGTAGTGTTTGAGAATAGATGATGGTATTTAGCACAAATTTGATGTTTACGTTCCCACGTGAATTCTGGTCCTCTCTTAGAGTTCCAACGGACCTTAACGATAGGAATACGACTTTGCTTCAGCCGTTGGACCTCACGGTTCATGATTTCTATGGGTTCTTCTACGAAATTGAGATTATCGTCAGGATGAAGCTCTTTCATAGGAATGACAAGAGACTCGTCGGATAGGCATTTCTTAAGATTAGAAACGTGAAAAGTATTGTGAACGTTACTGAGCTCTTCTAGAAGCTCAATTCTATATGCCATTGGACCAATCCGTTCAAGGATTCTAAATGGTCCAATGTATCGCGGATTAAGCTTTCATTGCTTTCTGAAACATATAACACCTTTCCTAGGTGATACTTTCAACATAACATGATCTCTAACTTGAAATTCTAAAGGCTTACGTCTTATATCGGCATAACTTCTCTGCCCATCTCTTGCAGCTTGTAAGCGTTGTCGGATTTGAACAATTTTCTCAGTGGTTTCATGGATTATCTCTGGTCGCGTAAGTTGAGCATCTCCAACTTCGGCCCAGCAGACATGTGATCTGAACTTTCATCCATAAAGTGCTTTGAATGGAGCTGCCTTAATACTGGCATGATAACTATTATTATAGGAGAATTCGATCAACGGTAGGTGTCTCTCCCATCCTTTTCCAAAATCTATCACACAAGCTCGAAGCATATCTTCGAGTGTTTGGATAGTTCTTTTACTTTGACCGTCGGTCTGAGGATGATATGCCGTACTCATGTCTAGCTGAGTACCTAAGGCACTTTGCATTGATTGCCATAATCTAGACGTGAAATGAGTGTCGCGATCCGATATGATAGATATTGGCACTCCATGCCGGGAAACTATTTGCTTTAGGTACAACCTTGTAAGGTTTCCATACTATCAGTTTCGCGGATAGGGATGAAATAAGCAGATTTTGTAAGACGATCGACAATAACCTCCGAGAAATTGTACTGGTCACAAACTTTGACCTTTTGTCTTTTTCCAAAAATTTACACAAACCCTGAGGTTTAACTGTCATTACAAAACACGTCCCCGAGGACTAACAATATAATAAAAATCAGTACTTAAGGACCAAACATGTAACAACTAACTTTTGTCTTCTTTTTTTTTAAATGTACCCAAAAGTCCTTGCGGTTTAACTACCGCTGTAAAATACGTCCTCGAGGACTAAAGTTATAACATAAATCAGTTACCAGGGACCAATCCTGTAACATACATTTAATTAACTGTCCCTTCAGTCAACCTTATATTGCGAAAATCATCCCTTATGAGTTACATAGATAGTCCATTTCATTTAGCGGCCATTACAAAATCCATCCCTAAGGACATAATCGGTCTTTGTAGTTTACTTTATCTTGCAAATTTACTTTTCTTGAAAATAAATATTTGCCTAAATGTTTCCTACCTTTTAGCTCGAATTATTTTTGTAACAGAATTAATTTGTTAAGAGTAAAAATAATTCATAAGTTAAAATTTAAAAATGATAAAACATGTTAGGAGTAAAAATTAAAGCCATATTTAAATGAGATGAAAATCCTCTTTGTTAGCAGCATTTATGTGGAAGTAAATAAGGGAGTTAGAGGGTGTTTGTTTCGGCTTGGCTTATAGTTTATATGGTTTTGGGTAAGGTCACCTTTTGTGGTTTTACTCCCTCCGTTTTTAAAAAATGTCCGCTTTACTATTTATATTTGTCTCAAAATAAATATCAATATTTTATATATAGACAATAATTATGACTAGTTTTCTACTTTACAATTCTAATCAAAACTAGCATTAATTATTTATTTTTTAATTGTATATCAACTATGTTAGTAAAAATGAGTTTTATCAATTAAAACTAACATTAATTAACTACACGTATCATAATTTTTTTATTTTTTATTTGTGAACACCCTTTTTGTATTATTATTATTATTATTATTATTATTATTATTATTATTATTATTATTTTATTTATATAAACTTATTATTATGTTATAATAAACGTGTATAAGCCTAAAAGTTTCAAAATAAGCCAAGAAGCTTATAAAGCTCAAAACAAAATAAGCGAAGCCGGCCGGACTTTATAGGTTTTTGTTTCCCGCCAGAATAGCAGTTGTCTAAGGTAGAAAGAAAGAAAAGAGATGGAATGGAGTGTAAGCGGAAACGCTCTCAAGACATTGGCTCGATCAATCACTTGTCTCGCACGCATCGGCAACGAACTCACTCTTCAAGCTTCCCCTTCACAGGTCCTAACCACTCCCTTTCATTTCATTTTATAAAAGTTAGGGTTTACGGTTATACTGTATCACTTTATTAGAAATCAACATTTTAGCTAATTGCTTCTCTCTTTGTAACAAATTTCATTATAAAAGTTAGGGTTTACGGTTATAAATTATTCCCAGATCGATCCAAAATGAGCCTGCCCCCCACCGTACCAAAATTTAGACATCTAGCGAATCGCTAACCTGAATCTGTTTTCCCCCGTGGATTAGTCGGCCAAAAGGTCGGAAACCATAGGTTACATTATTGTTTGTATAATGCTAGGGATAAACAAACACGATGATGTGACATCACTTGAAAATATGAAAGTTGCCTTTTATTTTACTACACGTTATCATAATCTTATTTTGTTCGTCAATTACCTTACTTTACTTTTGGTTTTGATTGTTGTCTTGTCTTTCAGTTGAAATTCAATAGCTCAATTTTTGTTTTGTTTAGAAGAAAATCCAGTATGTGTTTATTCTTCTTGAAGAATTGAAATAATTGTCGCTGTTACCGATTTTTCATATGAAAAATTAGCTTCTTGGAACCAATCTAATTCTGCCATTTTAGTTTCATTGAAAGATATTTCCTTCAAGAGATTTGTGGTGCTTACAATTCAGTTTATCAAGTGATTATCTATAGTCCAAATCTGTGAATGACACGTAAAAAGGGAGCGTTTTAATACTATGTTGGTGTTATTTTTAATTAATCTAAGCGGGTGTTTGTTATCATGTCCATCAGTTAGCTTTGCACGCCCTCAACTCTTCAAGATCTGCGTATCAGTCTATTACACTTAAGCCGGCTTTTTTTGATACTTATACTATTACCGGAGCCCAAGTGCAATGCAGTGTGCTTTTGAAGGTATTGTTTTATGCCTATGTGATTTTCTTTTAATATATGAGATTGAAATCGGAAGTTTGACTATACTAATATTCTATGTGCAGGCGGTTTCTTCTGTACTTAGGACTCCATTAACAAGTATCGACCATTTAACTGTGATATTGACTGATCCTGATGCATCAAAAGTGCAGTGGACTTTGGATTGCTACAATGGTGAACTTTTCTCTCTGTTATCTCCTTGGTTTTAGGATGCTGTTATGTTATTAGTTCTAAAAAAATGAGATTAGGAGTGAAGCTACTATTCATAGTTGTCGTCTTTTGATGATTGTTTTGCACTTGCACATAGTGCCACAAGAGATCATGATCATGAAGTCATAAGTTAGTGGTAAAAGGGGTGGGCACAGGGCTGCGCAGCGGGTCAAAACACTTTTTGTCTTGAACTTATTAAACTCATAATCTAATGGTTTAAGTAAATCGAGCTAGGAGATCTTATGCAGTGAAATATACTTTGGTTGATCTGTTTGACAACTTTCTGTATAAGCTGTATTCTTATTAACCCTTTTGACCTGATAGGGATAAACATGACTTAAATTACCTTTTCATAAGGAAACGGGTCGGCAATTTTATCTTTGCAATTCATTTCAATACCTGGTACATATATATGATTACATTATGTATATTTCCTTTAAGCTTGCTTGAGTGGCATTTAATTAGGCAAAAACAATGTTGCCAGTTTTTAATGGCTAAATGAATATATATTGGAGTTTTGTTGGTCTGTACATTTTAAGAACTAGTAGAATTAAACTGCTTGTGGATTTGTGCTACACCTCTACTTAGAAAACAAGAAAAATAGTTATGGTCCATAATTCTATGCATAATATGGTCCTCTGACTAAATTATGCTAAGTCCTCAAATTCTAATTACAAGGATACTACCCAATGAAACATATACTGTTACCTAGACAATGGCCAATGTTGTTCCCTTTGTGTTACACACTTACATCTGCATATCCTGTCTTTCTGGTTATGCATTCTGGCAGATAGTTTGTCTATTTACAATGATCTATAGCACCTTAAAATCTAAGCATTATTAATCTTACTGGACATTCCATATGGTTTCTGGTAGTTGATATTCAGACTACTAAGTTTCTACATGTTAGAGCATAGTTGCAGCATCTTAGTCGAGTAGTATTTTTATATTAGCATCCTGTAATAACTTTGTACACAAAAACACTGAAATGAGTTTGACTTCTTCAGGTATGAAAAAATCATATTGGATCACATGCAATGTTGAAGCAGATGTACAACAACTCTCTCTTGATAGAAGAAGGCTCCCAAGCAGCTTTGTAGTCAGACCTCGTGATCTCAACAGATTACTTGCTAATTTTCAGTCAACCCTTCAGGAAATAACTGTCATAGCAACGGACCCTACATTGTTACCACCTGATGCAGCTGCTGATGAAGTTGGAGGAAAAGCTGTTGAACTTAGAAGTTATATAGACCCCACCAAAGGTAGCTTCCTTCTTCCTGTTCTTAGCTATTCATCTTATGCTGAAACTAACTAAATTCTTTTTGTCGTAGAAAATGATTCATCATTACACACGCAGTTGTGGATAGATCCTTGTGAAGAGTTTGTGCAGTATACACACACTGGAGACCCTGTTGATGTAACATTTGGTGTGAAGGAATTGAAGGTACTATGATCCTTGTGAAGAGTTTGTGCAGAATAAGATTTTTTTTTTTTTTTTTCTTGATTCATGTTTATAATAGTTTGTTTTGACAGGCGTTTCTATCATTCTGTGAGGGATGTGAAGTCGACATACACTTATATTTTGAGAAAGCTGGCGAGTAAGAAATTTTATCCTCATATGTACATGCTGTAGCTTGCTTTTGAATTATTCCGTTAATTTTCTTTTTAGAGGGCTTTGATAATAAATATAACTAGAAGTTGACATTACTGGCCCTAGGAGGCATTAGTTGACATGTGAACTTGCCTTGGTTTGGTGTTACCTCTGTCCTATAGAGTATAGTCTACTTTTACTTTCGAGTTCCAACAGATAAGTTTCTGACTTCAAAGTCAGTATTAATTGGGGTTGTAGAGGAACAACTAATAACCACATTCGATTCTAAAATTAATACTACCAGCAAAACATAGTGTTTGCGTTCAAGTTTGAAATTCTAAGTATAAGTATTTTAGGAAACTCTATCATTCGGGCTCTAGTGGTTCTTACAAAACATATTTTTCCATTCTATGGTGTTTCTAGAAATAATGACGATTGTATATTGCTCTTTTATACCTGATTTTTCATTTATAAATTTAGTTTTTTCTTCACCCAAATCCTTACACTTACATATATTATTAGCCGACAATTGATACGACGATTGTATTTCGACATGATACATTACTTTATTTTATATTGAACAAACTCCATAGATATGTTAACCAAAAAACTATTAAAGCATATTTGTCAAAATATTAGCAAAGCATAGGACCATTTAAACAAAACAATAGGTTCATCCACATACGTACGGATTAACAAACGCATATTCCAAAAAGAGAAATACAACACGATTGATTCATCTGTCAACCGTAATCTTATGTGTTCCCGAAACTTGACACATTTGTACTATCACACATTTGTTCCCGAAACGCATATTCCACAAAGTATACATATCTTAAAGTAGCAAAAACAATACACAGAATATGAAATCGAACTTTTAGTGGAGACTGATAAACGATTAAATCCAAAGAAGAGTGAGTGTGGCAAGGAGCGGCCAAATTGCTAGGGCCATTTTTCTCTCCCTTTACTGTTTTTGTTCTTTACAATAATAAAATCTGAGTAAAAAATATATCATATGTTAAAAAAGAAAAGAAATACCATGGAGTAGTTAGTATTTTTAAACACACAATGTAAATAATTTTTTCAAACACAACTAGTTGGTAAAAAACTCAGTACTTCTGTTATGTTAATAGTATTGTGCTTCTGTGATATAGACATGCGGGTATTTCATTATTGTTTGATGTAACAATGCAACACATTAGAGTATTTATCTTCCAGATTGTAACTAAAAGATAAGAGCATGGGGTATGGTAACGCCAAAGGTGGCGCCATTCCCATGTGGACACCAAATGGCTTGAGCCATTTTGGTGCCACCATACAGCCCCCGTCGTGCCATTGTCCAAGCCATTGAACTGGCGTACGCCATTGTGTACTCTTTTTTTTTTTTTTTTTTTTTTTTTTTTTTTTTTTTTTTTTTTTTTTTTTTTTTTTTNGTGTGAATGTGAAAAGGGGAATGCTGAGGGGAAAACGGCTTGAGCCATGATACCTGATGCTCTTAGAGGAATTATCCAGGCCCTGTATGTGATGTCATGTTCACTTTGTAAATATAAAACAATAAAAGGTAACTATAAGCACCTGCTTTATTTATTTAGTGGTCTAAAATCATAAGCCCTACAACTAGAGGTGGCAAAATGGGCGATACATTCTTAAGTAAATTTATCTCTATATAATATGTGTGTTAAATGTGATCACAAAAACTATTTGGTTGTTAAATCATTTCACTTTCACTAAGAATCTAACTTTTGAATACAATAATTTAGGAGGTTTATGCATTTTAAATGTACATCATGGGTGACCTATTTGATAAGTAAATTTTATTCAACCTGTTTGACCTGTTAGAGATAACGTATATAACCTTATAGACCTTTTTAAGTAAATTTGATTTAAACGGCCACTTTGAAATATGTGTTTTCGTATATTAGAATTGATGAACCATGGTTTTGGGATAAGCAGGCCTATTTTGATGGCACCAAAATTTGGTGTGGAGGATGTCTCTGTTTCAAACTTTGATGCCACGTTGGTTCTTGCAACCATGCTGGTGTCTCAGCTACATGACAGAACAACTTCAACAGAACCTATTCATGCAGCTCATGGAACAGAGGACCAAGTCAATGAGAGACCAAAAGGAAATGTTTCTGAGCATCCGTCTGATCACACTAGAATTTGGTCAGAACTTTCAGGTAAACTTTTTTCAATACTAAATTCTCACCGACCAGTATGCATCCAGAACCACAAAATATTCTGACTTGAAAAAATAAAAATAAATAACAGCCAGTGCTGCAAAAAGTGCAACCGGAACTAGTGGCCGTGCACGAAGGGAAAGAGATCTGAATATAAATGAACATGTGGATATTCAAAGGATGAGCACAATCAACATCTCTAATGCTGGGGAAGAAGGAAGAAATTTCCAGAACAACACGTATCCTATAATGTTATGTTTGTTTGTTTATTACTTATTAGTTAAAGTGGCAATTTCGACTCAGTTACTTCTGAATGGGTCGATTTTAGGCTGTTAGCTGTCTAAAATGGGTCAAATAATAATCTTTTTCACCTAAATGAGGAACAAGCCAAATGGGCCGCATGGCTTAATAATATGCATACGATACATGGATCATTGTGTAATCATAGATTCATAGTTAAGGCAATATTTATATATAAAGAGTAGACCTGGACAAAAAAGTGAGTGCAGGTTAGCCCATAATAACTGACCCATTTCAACCTAAAACTTTGTTGACTTGTTAGTTGTAGCTTGTAAGGGTTACCTGACCATTTTCCCACTATGGGTCTTACTAGGGGACTGGTTAACACTTGACCTGGGGATTGTAAGGCCTCTTTGGTTACTCATCATATATGTTCCCCAGATAGAAATATACTTTTATTTAAAATTGACCATAAAGTAACCAAGACGTCGAAAGTGAATTCATTTTCAAATGGCAAACGATTATCCTCTCTTATTGGAGTTGTCACTATTTATTGCTAAGAGAGTGATGGACTTTTTGTATCATTTTACTTCGTCTTGTCACTACTAACCCTTTTCTTTTGTTCTTTAATTTTTTTGTAAAAATGTAAAAGAGCGCTAAAGTTTGCAAGAATAAGTAGTTTTGTACAAATTGTGGAAATGAAATGGCAGAAAAAGATTTTATTTTATTTATTTATTTATTTATTTATTTATTTTTTCAAAATCACTCATTTCTGCAAAATAAGTAGTGTTTTCCTGTACTTTTTCAAGAACGATAGTCTGTTTCTAAATGCCATCCCCAGAACATATCTAAAGCAAATGTGAACTTAACAATTCTCACGATTTTGATTTAGACATGTACTAGTAAATATGCTAGTTGAGAAAAACAAAAAAAAAGCTAATTAGAATGCTTGTGACCAGTTTTCTATATCCTTGATTCTATATTAGACACCAACCAATGCAAACGGAACATGTGGAAGAACCTCAAGGTTAGTCAGAGTCATGGTTATCTGTTCAATCCTTCTAATGCTATCATTCTGTGATGATGAGCTAATATTAGCATTTTTATGTTCAGATGGGGCTGAAATCAATGGTCAAGGTGTTGTCTCACAGCGACATCACAGTAATTGGGTTGACGATGAGGATGATGATGAAGGGGAGGATGATGAACCTTATGTCCAGGCAACTCCTCCATATTGTGAGGAGTAATATTGATAATATATTGCCATTAGTAATATCTACTGTATGACCTCTCTTTTTGTAATTTTCACACTAATCTCTGGATTAAGTCAAACATAAACAGCTAACTATTATGGTATACATGTCTTCTAGTAGTTATATTCCAGATTTCCAGCATGTTATTGGCAAACAGTTTTTGACCCCTTTTCTCTGTCTTGATGACTAGAGTTGCTACATAAGCGCGTTATCCAATGGGTGAAAATAGAGTGGGTCTGCTCGACCTGCAAACACTTTTGTTGTTGTTTTCTGTTTTCTAATCTTATCAGTGGCGGACCTAGCCAACAAACTAAGGTAGGTCCCTAACTAACTAAGACCGGAAATATCAACGGGTCAATTAAACAAACGGGTCGGGTCGGGTCGGGTACAATTTAACACAAGTGCGTTATTGTGAAACATTAAAACTAACGTGTACCAAGCTCTAAATTTCAACTTCAGAAAAATCTTTCAATCCGCATCGATACAAGTTTCGATCTTCTGTACAAGTAATACATGAAGATTATATATCTTTCTAACTTTTGTTCATACTAATTATCCTAGTTATGTGACCAACTAATAATAGAAAATTAATACGTGATATCAGAAAATTTTATAGTCGATCTCTTTAGTCTTTAGAGCTACAATAATGTATAGAGAAAAATTTTAGGAAAGAATATATGATTACTTGAAAAGAAAACAAGTAATTATTCCTTCAAGAAAACAGAAAAATATGTGAATAGTAGGGATGCCAATGGGCGAGAAAAAACCCACAACCCGCGGGTACCCACCATAAATGGGTGGGTAAACGTGTCAATTTTTACCCACGGGTGGGTTGTGGGTGAAAATCTATACCCATCAGTGGTTGGCGGGTGGGTGACGGGTGAGCCATACCCATCGCGGGTAAACCCATGACACCCAATAAAAAAAACCCACGGGTATACCAGTTAAAATACCCGTGGGTGTACCTATAAACCCATGTTAAAATTAATTATACTAATTAAAATATTTATGATGTTGCAGGTATACATTTAATAATTACCATGTCTCAAAAAAACACGTTATTCTATAAGTTTGTTTGAGTTTCAAGAGTATGGATCTAGTGAGAAGAATTAATGAAATGAGAAGAGTGAGAAATAATTATAACCACATATTTCAAATAAGGAAAGAGGAATAATAGGAGATGCATCTATTTTTCATGGGTGCATCTAATATTTGTGGTTGTAATTTCTTCTCATTCTTCTCATCTTAACTATATTTCTCATTTGATCCTAACTCTGAGTTTCAAAACTAAAATAAGAATATGAAAGATCAAATAAATAAAGTTGTATATATGTTAACATGTATAATCTCATACTCTCACTTCGTCCTTGTGCTAAAATACATCTTACCTGCTTCTTTCTTGCTCGCACTTCGACTCACCTGTAACTGCAATTATTCACAGGTACACACCTAATATATCTAAGTATTCTAGTAGGATGCTAAGAACACCATTTTACAAAAGATGTTTTAACTTATTTTACTTTATCTATTTAATGAACAAATATTAATGTCATGATTGCACTTTCATACATGTGTTTAAGTATTTTGTGAACTTGGTATTTGGCAAATTGATTGGTGTCTTATTACGCAGTTTCGTAGTTAGTTTTCATATCATGGTTTTATAATTTTGTTGCATAACGCTAACCCATGGGTTTACCCATGGGCAACAAATAACCGCGGGCATGGGCATGGGTAGAAAACTGTACCCATTGGCAGGTGATGGGTGGGTGGCGGGCGAGAAAAAAACCACGTGGGTGGGTGACGGGTTAGAGGTACCCGTACCCATTACCCACGGGTGCCATCCCTAGTGAATAGTTTCCCAAAAATGTTCTCTTTCTACTCACGTGACTTTTTCGTACATCTTCTTTGACTTACACTTCTTCTCTTTCATTGTGACCAATAAAGTCTCAATACACCATTAACAAGCTCTTATTACATATTCATTTTCCACCTAAATTCGACTGTTTCAGTCACCATTTTCACCAACTTAACACCTAAGGTGGTTCCCAACATATGTCTAAGGTAGTTCCTTGAAAATCATATCACATTGCTTGTACATGGAAATATTTTCTAAGGTGGTTCCCAGGCACCACCTAAGGTGTGCTTAGGTCCGCCCCTGAATCTTATTAGTAAATAACTAATGCATTAGTCATGCTTACAGTACAATACAACCACAATAATAATCCAATTTGTTGATTTAAAAGATTCCAATAGCCTTTTGTTTAGCTATTTCTATTTAATCCTTTTAGGATAAATGAAGCTCAAAAATCAGCCGTTGATCGGTACTTGGTCAAAATTGCCTTTTTCCAAGCATGATGCTTTTATTGAAGGTACTTTAACCTCGGTATAATATTACAACTAGTTTTTTTTACTGCACATGGATTTACATAAATTATTTATTATTTATTAATATTGTTTAATATTTTATATAGATTTTTGTTTGATAGAAAATTTGACTTTGTTTAACTGACATTTTATTAAGGATGATATTGTTTAAATTTAACTATTAATATCATGTTTTAGACATTATGCGTGTTTAATCTTTTATATAATAAAACAAAACCTTTGGGAATTTTTCATTTCAAAAAATTGGAACCATACTTTATTTAGTAATAATTTTATTTAAAAAAAAAGATTATTATAACACATGTAGAAGATAAATACAAAAAATATAGAAAAAATATTTATAAAAAAAGATTATTTTTATATTTATCCACAACACAAGTAGAAGATAAATATAAAAAATATAGATAAGATGCAATTAACAATAGGATTAAAATTTTTAAATAATTATTTCAAAAAAAAAAAAAAAAAAAAACCACGCGTGCGCGGGCATTATAACTAGTAACACATAATAACATTTGAAAAAAATGTTTTTCCAGTTATCCTTATTTAAAGTTTAAAATGGAATTACATGGTCAAAAACAACAGACATGAAAAAAAAGCACAGGGATACAACCCGACAAACCACAAGGACGATATATGTAATTAACTAAAAAATCTATGTTCGAAAAACATTTTGGCAACAAATTAACCTAACACATCCACAAAATGAGCTTATCAATGGCTTCATTATCCGCACCGTCGTTCCAAGGAACCACGACCGTGAAAACACAGTGTTCGTTACTCGCTACAAACAATTTCAAACGGCCCTTACCCCCGTTAAATCCTAAAGATCCATTTCTTTCGAAACTTGCTTCAGTTGCCGCTACTGCTCCCGAGAAGCTATTATTAAATAAGACGGCTAACTCCGATATGCCGCCCTATTTGGATATTTTTGATTCTCCTACTCTTATGGCTACTCCTGCCACCGTATATATTATTATAACCTCTCTTATTCTATTTTTATTTATTTGTTGCTTCTTCTTAGCTTAGTTTTATCTTTTCGAATAGGTAGCGCGTTTCTCTTGTTTTCTATCTCTAATTTTATAAATATTTGGTTAGGGAAACTCATCTCCGCAAAACACTTGAAGATATAGAAAACGCGTTTAGTTGATGTTTGTATTTTCTATTTTGAACAAGGGGAGGGGAGGTTTTGTGTTACAAAGGAAAGAACCAATTTTTTTTTGTAATTTTCCTTTTTAAGTTAGGAAGTAAGAGATTTTTGTTTTGTGGAGATTTTTTTTGGAACAAAGCGATATGAACGCGATTTCTGTTTTCTTTGTTTTGTACAAAACATTTTGTGGAAAATATGGGTGTTTTCCTCTAACTAAACACCACCTTATCTATTAGAATATATATATACCTTGTTTTCAGTCATTAGGATTCAAAGAAATAAGGATGCATCATTTTATACCTGTGGAGTAGATACTAAAATAAATAGAAATACTATGTGATTTGTTATGCCATATATATAATGAGGAGGAGTGTAGGTTTTGATTATTAAGACTTTTAAAATAAGATTGAATTAACTTTTTATAATTCTATATCGGTGGTGCTTTTTTAATAATTCTAACTTAATTTGTATTAGGTTGAAAGATCTGTATCATACAACGAACACAGACCAAGGAGGCCTCCACCAGACTTGCCGTCATTGCTTCTTCACGGAAGAATAGTCTACCTTGGCATGCCGGTACCTCTTTCATTTTTTATTTCATTATAACACACATAACTACTTTTTTTATTACTACTTGTACTTATGGACCCTTTGTATAAACTTGTATCAGTTAGTGCCAGCTGTTACGGAACTTATTATTGCAGAATTAATGTATCTGCAATGGATGGATCCCAAGGAGCCTATATATCTTTATATAAATTCCACCGGAACTACTCGTGACGATGGTGAATCGGTCAGCCATTTTCTTCACTTTCCTTTTGTTGATTATTTTTTCTTCTGAATTTTCTGTAATTGAATTTCTTCAACTTTCTATTTTCAATGAGTGAAGTGGGTACTGTTTGAAACTTGAATATATTTGAAAGCTTTCACAAAGTTTACTCACCTCCAATATAGCTCTCTATAATCAAGTTTGATTATTGTAGTTTTTGTAGTCATATCCATAATTTAATTATTTATACAGTTTAAGAAGAAATTGCAAAAAGAAGCTATCGGTAGGTCTCGGTACATCCCAACATGGCCTGTTTTGACCTGTTGCTTAACCAACCTTGTATATGCCTATGTATTTTCTTTTAGCCCATTTAATGTTGAGTTGACTGGGTAAGATGTAACTTCCATATTTACTTGATTTCTGTAAAAGCCGCACATTCATACCTTTTCAATGAATTGGATAGAGATCCAAATTCTCTCATGTTTTTCGACAACCTGCTTTTTAGCTATAACACGTAACATGGTTCTTTTTATAGGTGACGAATAATAAGATTAATATTGATTTACATTGTACTGTATTTCTTAATGACAAAGCGAACAATAATGTTATTAATCGAGATTACTTGTTATGAACAGGTTGGAATGGAGACGGAGGGTTTTGCAATTTATGATGCCATGATGCAATTGAAAAATGAGGTAATGTCCTTTCTATTTATGATGTTGTGCAATACAATATAGATGTAATAATAATTGTAGATACGTAAAGTAGTGACTAAGACACAGAATGACCAGTGTCCCAATCACCTGTTAGTATAGTGTAAGTGTATAAACTTTTTTTAAGACACCTCGATGTTAAACTCTAGATGGTGTGAAAATTCCAATACTTCAATCTTGTCATCACTTGGCCTTATGAGAAGTTGGGGTTTCATTCACTAAGATTAATTACTTAAGCAATTAACAAGTACGTGTTATCAATTAACAAGAGAAAATGATTTGAAATATCCGTGATGCAATTGAAAAATGAGGTAATGTCCTTTCTATTTATGATGTTGTGCAATACAATATAGATGTAATAATAATTGTAGATACCTAAAGTAGTGACTAAGACACAGAATGACCAGTGTCCCAATCACCTGTTAGTATAGTGTAAGTGTATAAACTTTTTTTAAGACACCTCGATGTTAAACTCTAGATGGTGTGAAAATTCCAATACTTCAATCTTGTCATCACTTGGCCTTATGAGAAGTTGGGGTTTCATTCACTAAGATTAATTACTTAAGCAATTAACAAGTACGTGTTATCAATTAACAAGAGAAAATGATTTGAAATATCCGTGATGCCAAAATAAATTTACTTCTGAGATGTTTGGCTTAGCTTATCGCAAAAGCTTATGGTTTTCCTTAAAAAAAGCCATCCTCAAAGCACGTTTACAGCGTCAAGTAAGCTATTAAGCATTTATTAATAAGTATTTGTGTAAGCCTTTTGTATTTTCAAAATCCAATAAACCTTTAACTCTCAAAGAACCTAAAATAAGCTTACCTAAAATTGGATAATACTCTTAATTTGTGACACAGATGTTTTATTTTATATTGCAATGGGAATAATTATTAAGAGATGAAATCATTTAGAAATTAAGATTCATTTATATCTAAGCAAATACAACAGTTTTGGCGTTTAGTTGACAAAACAATCCAAATAGCATCAAACACTCTAAATATCTTGATTCATTTCTTGCATGAAAGAAGCAAACACTATATGTCATTTTACTAGCCCATACTAATACGTAAACATAACATGAAATTTACAAACTGACCGAATTGATGTTATCTTGATTTACTATTTGTTAGTAGTCAATGCACAGAATTAAAGTAAATGTTGCAAGCACCTTATTTCTTTTCTGCTAGAGCAACTGCATTATTTATAATTTGTCACTGCTGACAACGTATGCCGTGACTGCTAGAACTTTAGACCTTTGCAGAAAGAGTTGATTTTTTGATATTACCTTTTCACTCTTATCATTAATATTCTAACACGCAGATACACACCGTTGGAGTGGGAGCCGCTATAGGTCATGCATGTCTGTTACTTGCTGCAGGGGCCAAGGGAAAAAGATTTATGATGCCACATGCTAAGGGTACGGAGATGAGTTTCTATGTACCTTTCCCATTCATTTTTGTGAATGCCGTTATCAACTAATCACAAATGTTCTTTTCTCTTTTAGCTATGATACAGCAACCCCGTATTCCATCATCTGGATTAATGACAGGCAGTGATGTTCTCATACGTGCAAAGGAGGTTTGTGTTAACTCTTGTACCATGCTCATCACATTTTGAACTAACAGGATCTCTAGTATAATTTGTTAACTTATTTTAACTTTTTGTTTTGAACTGGTTGAACATTTCTGTTTTGATCTTTTGGAGTACCCATGTGAAGATCTTAAGTATTCGGTGGCATTGTGCATTTGCAGAAGAAAATTGTTTTATACATTCTGTAAATTCCACTTTCTGTAAACTCCCCCACCCCCAAATGTGTACCTAATGAGGTTTACACCCTTGACCTCTTGTTAGGAGGTCAAGTGCCTTACCACTAGGCCATTTGGGGGTGGTTAAAGAAAATCATTTTGGAGGATTCAATGAGCATGTTCATAACTGAAGTAAAGGTTTGATGTGGCATTATGGATGGGTTGGGTAATGGGTCAAAACGACTTCTGGCTGAATCAAATCTCTTTTTGGTATAGGCCAAAATGGCCGAGTTAGGTTGACCAACAAACACTTTTTAATATAAATTTTGTAATTTTGTGTAAATGGTAAAGGTGCTAATCATGATGATAAACACAGTATGATCAGATTAAAAATATTTATCTTCAAATAATAGTGGTAGTATCCATGAAAATGAACTTCGGGTTATTTTTGACCCATCTGACTTGATCCTGCTTTAGCTAACTTTTGTATTTGACTATTTTTTGAAAACACAGATACACAACCCAAATTGACCTATCTGTAAAGAGCTAAATGCTACTTTTTGTCAAATCCTATTTTATTTGGAAAAATATCTCCAGTTACATGTTATGTGAAAGCTGTTACAGATATGTCAACTTGTCAAGTCCACATACTTGAATGGTCTTTTAACTGAGTTAACTCTATAAAACCATTATGTTACTGCTTAAACTGTTTATATGTTTGTAACGCCTTGTAAAAGAATGTCTTTACTTCTAAACTGAGGCATTTTACAGTTTCTAATCTTATTGGTTCCTAGTGCCACTCATAACTAAGCCTCCATGTGCTATATCTTTTAAAAGCGTGGTCATTGCTATAGCCTAAATAGCCTTTCTGTCTGATTACCCAGAAGCCTCCACCCTAACAATTTTGGTTAGCATATTTTCTTACCATCTGTTGGACTGATATGATAATATCTTCTCGTCTTTTAAACTCAACGTGCATCATTTTGGGCACATTTGTTGTGACTAGACGAGTACCCGTGCATAGCAACGGGAGTTTATAGCGGCAGATAATTGTAGTGATATTTTGGTTGCGTAAAACGTTACACAAAACGCTTAACCAAAATATCATTACAATTATATGCCGTTATAGAATCCCGTTGCTATGCACGGATACTCGTCTTAAAGTGGCCCACTTCAAAATAACGGTGCTCATCGGGCGAAAACCGGACCGGACCGAGAAAAACCGGACCGGACCAAGATCGAATCCGGCAAAAAACTTAGACCGAGACCGGACCGAATGTGGTCGGTCCGGTCCGGTCTCGGTTTGGTCTCGGTCCAAATGGGCTAAATGTCCGGTTTTTAAGCCGGACCGAGACCGAAATTATGAAAAACCCTAGATCGAGACCGGACCGAATGTGATCGGTCCGGTCCGGTCCGGTCAGTTTTGTTGGTCAGTCTTGTACATCCAGTCCGTTTGCTCACCCCTACTTCAAAATCAATAAAGACCCAAAAAGGATCAAACATTGTTTCAAAATCAATAAATATAGCAACTTTAAATTTTTGGAAAATGGCCCACTTCATTCTTGCGGATCATCAAAGTTCAACAAAAACTTCAACTAAAATTACAACGCAACAACAAAGACCCAAAAAGGACTCATTCTTTTACGTCTTTAATGTGGTTGTATTTGCAGCATACCATTTACATTTCTAGGAAAACTTTGATGGCCTCAAACTATCATATAACTCGAAAATCTACAACGAAAGGCTTAGATATTAACAAAAAAACAAAACAACCACAGCCTTGAGAAGAAACAATAACCATCTAAACACTGTAACCACAAATCATAAAACTCGAAATACTCCTGAACAAATTGACTCATACACCTTCAGAATAACCCAAAAAATAATATAACTCGAAAGATCTATGAACAACTTGACTAATAAAACTTCATTGGTTTTAGAATAACCCCAAAACATCCAACATCGTAACCATCTAAGTATCTAACACAAACAACCATACCAGAAACATAATCAGCCTCAAAACGATAGATCTGAAGTAAATACAACCAAAAAGGTTGCATTATGTAAAACCTATAAGAAAACATAAGAAAGTTAGATCTAAAAGAAATGACCCACAAACAAAAAGAAATCCAGTTCGGTTGCTGGATATATGCCAAAACCACCATCGGAGTCACCAGATCTACAACCGAAGCCACTTCTATTTCTTTCTCGAAACCACCGAAAGAAACAACAAAACACCTAAAACACCACCATTCCGTTCACATAACCACCCAGCGAAACCACCTAGCCAAATGAAACCACCTAACAGATGTCGCACTGTGGCAATTTCATAAGGCGGCGGCGACGACAATGGAAGTTATGGTGGCGGCACATGTTGGGTATTTTGAAAGAGAGGGGATTGTGTGTGTGTATTTGAATACAGAGATTAAAGCAAACTAATGAGTTGTGTGTGTACTTATGTGATGTAATCTTGTATGTGTACAGATAGTTGGTGAGAATATACACCAATATGGAAAAAGTGTTTGAAATAATTTTAGAGGGCCAACAATATGGAAGGTCGTGGTTACTGCCATCAATAGTGTCCATCAATAGGAAGGCCAACCTGTATATACACGGTTGAAAATGTCAACAGGAAGGTGGATTCAACATTTCACTATGGTCGTGGTTACTGCCATCAATACTTTCCAACGATATATGGTGTAGTTTCCATTTTAGCAATTCTACATTTACAATTCAAAAAACCTGTATTGATGGCCAAGCTGTAGTTTCCATTATTATGGAGAAAGGTGTATTACTCGTTTCCATCAATAGCAGTTGAAAACTCAACAATTTGACATTGACCATGTTGAAAACTCAACAATTTCACATTGATCATTTCTCCTTTATAAGTAGTAGAGATATACGTACCATCCCTCTTTTTTTCTTCTTTTTATTACTGAGTAGAATTTGGTAGAGGTGACAATTTAGACTCGTTTGTCTATATTAATGGCTCTGTTTAGTTGTGTTTCATCTCGAACACGTCTGGTTCAAATATTATTTTTCTTTAAATAAATGGATTATAGGTCATACGTGTTGAACTGGCTAAACGTTGTTTCATTTTTATACATAACCTTGTAAATCGCTATATTAAAAGCTTTAGTTTATATATAGGCCCCGTTTGAGTCGTCGCCCAACCAGCCAACCCTGTACATCTAGCTACCTCTAGCCTGGGGATATCCTATGGAGTATTTCACATAGTAGTTGGCGAAACATGATATTGTATCCTCTAAGTGAAGACAACTAGTACTAGGTCACCGAAATGTTTGGTAACAGCTAATGTGGCAAATTGGATGGGTGTGGCAAATTATGTGATGGGGTCAAAAGCAGGTGATTTATGGTACGGGTTGAACATGTCGGGTTGGAATGACCAAGAACATCGTGTCGAATGTTCAATTTCAGTTGTCAATATGATTTTAAGCATTAAAATACAATTTCAGAGATTTTCGAGCTGCTTGACAGCTAATCTTGTTGATTTTACCTCTGATATGTTAAGAGATGAAACATAATCCGAAGTGACCCGTTCATAAACAAGTGGGCTTAAATTGCCATCTATAGTTAGTTGCTCTGTAAATTAAGTCAGTGCTTTGAAAGGTATGCTTATATCTTTCTAATTTGGGATCTTCTGACAAATTGATATCCATTCACAGGTAATCATTAACAAGGACACACTTGTTGGCCTCTTGTCAAAGCACACCGAAAATGTGAGTAATTACTCTACTTGCTCTTTCTTTTTCTTTTTTAATTTCTGTACGAGACTCATTAGATGAATAATGTTTTGATCAGTCAGTGGAGACTGTAACACAAGTGATGAGAAGACCTTTTTATATGGATTCCACTAAAGCTAAAGAGTTTGGTGTAATTGATAAGGTACACACACACCCATAATATGGATCATGTTCTAATTCCAGACCCATATATTGTGCTGTGTATAATGTGTTTTCTTTGGTGTTTAGATACTTTGGCGTGGCCAGGAAAAGATCATGGCAGATGCTGCCCCACCAGAGGCATGGGACAAGAATGCCGGGATTAAATCTCTTGATGCAATGTAGTATCTTTTCACAAGTTGCTTATACTCTAGGTAAATGCCCTTGCTCGCCCTGGCTTTTCTGCGTTCTCCGGTTTTGAGAGAACAAAAAAGTAAGGCTAATATATATTTTATTTGTCTATTCTCGAGTAAGAGGGAAAGAAACAGGAAGCTAACGATTTTACAACTATACCCCTAAAATGTTAAGTCAGTTAGTTTAAAGTTGGGGTTTGGTAGTAATTAAGATAAATTACTAGGTCCTCAATTCTCTTTCACTCTGAATCTTTCCACGCACAATAATGGTTACAACCTCATAACTTTCATAATTTATATGAACTTTTATCATTAACTTTTTCTTTTATTTTCTTTTTGTAATTACATTTAAAATATAAGTAATATTTTATATTAAAAAAGTGGACTAGTGTTGAGTTAATCCGACTCAACCTGAATTTGCTTGACCCATTTACCCTACATGCATCCTGTATGCCGGTGTATTTTTTGCCAACTATAACTGGAGAAACTGAGTCAGGTTTTAATTATGCAAGCTGAACGCTTGACTGTCCAGTTTGCATATGATTCCTGTCCCAAAATGAACATCCCATCTAGTATAGGGCATCACATTATCTTTTAGTTCAATATTTCATTCCATTTGACAAGGATTTCTATCAAATTGGCATCTTAACAAACAACCTATCTATATAGCATGTTTGATCATCTTTATTGACATCTTTGGAATTGATATCTCATCGCATTTTCAGTGCAGGATTGCCAATTCATAACTTGGAAGATAGCATGAGCAAAAGCAGATATCAAATATTGAAGTTGCATCTTTTGAAAGTGTATTAGTGTTGGGATGTATGTATAGGGTAGTTGAGGGATCTCTCTGATATAAGAAAGGATACACTATGAACTTGTTGGATCCAATCTACCCAAAAATTACCTTGTATTGTGCCAAGAAACGTCAGCAGATATAGGGCAAGAACAATTAGACATGGCGTTGCATTTTGCAAATACTTGATCGGGTTAATGACTAAATTTATCTTTTACATACATTCATCCCTCAAAATTTTATCATCTTCAACCACATACTCCAAATATAACCTTTAAACCTATTTACATTATATTGAGTTTATTTTTGCCTAATGGGCCATCTCCAATGCATGGTTCAATAGAGTAGTTTAGATGCCAACTCATCACTCAATTGCATTGTGAGATGGTGGGTTAAATGTGAGTGTCTCTGAACACACATATTGTATGTACTTGCACCAATTGTCCACTTATGTAGTAGTGGAGATGTAGCCAATTAAATGACATTTCACTTTTTATAAGTAAGTTTAATGTGTAGTATTTTTGGTGTGATATAGTATAATGGTGATGTGTCACTCTATTTAACTCAAAAATGATCTATGCAAGGTAGATGCTCTTATTACTTTATGTGTACTAGCTGATCACTCGTGCTATGCAACAGAATTTAAAAAGAGTACCTATTGTCTTCAACGCAATAATAAGAAATCACATGGTAGTTCCAATATCATGATGATCGAATCATGTTACCTCCATAAGAAGTTATGAAAATGTCACTTGTAATTGATACAAAACATATGATTGTTGTAAAATTGTACCAAGTTCGCCATTTCGACTCTAACATAATTGTTTCTTATGATATTAACAAATATATATTCATCATCACTAAGACAATCTTTATTCACAACCTCATCCAACCCAATCTTTCATTAAAATATTATTCTCACTCATCCACATATACAATCTATACATACAATCAATCTCATTTTTTTTTTACCATTTATCAACAACCTAACCTAACATATAATATTATTTTTATGTTTGTTTATAATATAAAATAAATTCTAAATTTAACATATTAGTGCTTACTTTTTAAATCATGTAGTGACTGATACAAATTTTAAAAAGGAATAAAATTAATAATGAAAAAAAAAGACATTGGAAACCCAAATTGCAATAATCAAAAAGCAAATTACAGTCAACCTTAAGAATCAATATTTGACCATTACTACATACTTAGGGCCTGTTTGTTTGGGGTAATGAAATGAAAGGTCGGAAATAATTTTGAAAACAAATGTTTGTTTCGAGTTTTAGGTTACCTGATAACGCTCAAAGTTAACATGTTTTTAGAAGCGTTATTAGTGTTTTTGTATATGTTATTTGGTTATTTTTATATGTTTTTGCCACTAAATCGTATCAAAGTATGTTTGTGTAGCATATGTAGCCAAATGCAGGAAAAACGGAGAAAAAGTGAAGAAAATGAAGTATATGCGATTACACGAAGATTCCCGAGTTCAAAGTCTAATCTGTTACGCATTTCATAAAGGAGAACCTAAGTTTTTATCACTTCAAAGTTCCAAGTTCAGAGTTAATCAAGTTTGAATAGTGCATAAAGAACTACGCAAGAAAAGTCAAAGTCAAAGTTATACAGTAACTGCCATCCGATCGGTTGGACTGTAACCGATCGGATAGCAGTAATGAAACTCCATCCGATTGGTGCCAACCCGTAACCGATCGGATGTAAGCCTCGGATTGAAAATGCAATTTCTTGTGCACGAATTTTGGTCTTTTGTCCCATTGTTCTAGGCCCTTCTTAGTATCTTGTTGTCCAAGCTCCAGCATTTAAGACCCTATTCATTGTGAGGAGTATTTAACAAGACTAGAAGTACCCCAAGAGAGAGAACCATTGCACACACAATTGAAGATACCATTTACTCTCATTACTACACACATTTACTATCATCAACTAGCTCTCAAGGAACCAAATTCGTGCAGAAGGAGTCAGGAAACTTTGGAGGTCCAAGGAAGCAACATTTGGAAGCCAAAATCTCAAGAAATCATCACCAATACTTAGGTTATCAATACCTTGTCATTTGTTATCAATTTCAAAGCATTGTAAGACTTAAAACCATGGATTCTAATGTTCAATATTCTGAGTTTGTTTGCATGTTTGCTATGAGTGGCTAGTAGCCTTTTTATACTTGCTTTGATGATGTTTTATGCTTAGTGATAGTTATGATTGTGATAACATGCTTTAATTCAATTTCAAGTCAATCCTAAGAACCAATTGTACCTTAAGTTTCATAGTGACATTTGTTGAGTCAAGTTTAACTAATTGATAATAGTTTCAAGGGTCGAAAGATTTGTTATTATTCAACTAGTTATAATCATTTGTCTATGAATGATTGTTTTTCACCATAATTATTCTTGACTAAACAAAGAAATGAGAAGTATGATTGTAATGAGAATGCTTTTATAACATCAAATCGGATTGTTTGTAAACCTCTAGTTGGACGAAAGTGTAGATGTTTATGAGCAATTGTAACTTGTTTGTCTATGAATGAGTTACCTTTTGTATTGACCATTTCATAAGAGTATTTGATTTATAATAAAAGATTGTTCTTGTGTTTAAGATAGTCACCATACCTTATGAACCTTGGATTGATCTTGAATTGATTGGTTTACACTTAAAGCTTGTTTTTATGAACTAAAATCTTGACGAAGGTTTAACTTGTAGAAACAATAGATTAGACCACCATCTAATTATCATAACCAACATGTTATCAAAAGTTATCACAATCATGTGTTTCATTAAGTAGAAAACTAGTCTAAGCAAGTGTAGTTTTTAAATTATTGAATTTGCTTATTATCTTATTTGCTTGTGTTAGAGATTTACTTTTAGACTTATATTTTGATTCACTCACAAATCCCTGCGAACGATCTCGACTTACCATAATATCTTGCTATAACGGACGAGTTCACTTGCTCGTATGTGTTGTTTCTAGATTCGGTAATTCATCCTTATAAATTTAAAACTTGCACTCATAATCGACACATCATTACCAAACAGTAACTGATACCTTTAAATAAAGGTTTTGACAAAACCCACCAATTTCTCTTGGCTATCTGACATATCTGCTGTCATCTTTTACTTTTGTACACAATTGTGGGCCGTTTTGATTTCTTATCCACAAATTAGTGTACCTCCCTCTTTTATTATTTCATTAGCTTTTTTATTTTTAAACAATTTGTTATCTTTTATGTAATATTTAGTTTATAAGTTAATTTTATTTATATATAATAATATATTTTCTCTTTCCGAATCAAACTCAAATCCAAATCTAAATCCAAATCCTAAACCCATTTACAAACCAAACGGGCCCTTACTTTTTATTTTTTTTTCTCATCTATATTTGTGCTCTTTTTGCTTCTTTCTTCTCCGACGATTGTATCTAATTTCCGGCAAGAAAAATTGAGCATTACCAGATTCGGAGGAAATTGTTGGTAGAGTGACACGTGGCAAGGTCGGTTCAAAGGTTTGGAATTCACATACCGACCAGATCGTTCCTTTCTCTCTCTTTCTTTGGTATTATTTTAATATAATAATGAGTACTTTTTGTCTTGTATGCTTCGATTGGTCGAATCAGTTTGCCAATAAAGATAGTCTAAATGAGCTAGTTGTAACCGACATTATAGTTACTAATATGTTTTCTAGTTGTAATCGAAGCTTAATCATCATATATAATAAAGGCTAAGTAGTCTTATAAATGCAAAGGGGTGTTAATAAATGTTTTATGAATTGATTTTGCTATTGGGAGGCTTCATGTGTAAGTACCTTGGTTTAGGTTGAATGCTTAAGTAGTAAGTACGTGAGGTTTAATGCAAGAACTAATGATAAATCGAATTCCAGCAACTCAAGAAACCCCAACTGATGATAAAATTGAATTCAGGCAACTCAAGAAACCCCATATTGATTCCAGGCAGCCGAGGCATCTCTTGCCACATAATTGTGCAATTATGGAGGCTTCATGTGTTAGTACATTGATTTAATAGTCATGCATAAGGATAAGTACATAGGAGATGAAGTGTTTGGTTCCATGAATGCATAAATTAAACACACCAATTAGTGGTTAGTCTTTTTATCTTNTCCAAATCCTAAACCCATTTACAAACCAAACGGGCCCTTACTTTTTATTTTTTTTCTCATCTATATTTGTGCTCTTTTTGCTTCTTTCTTCTCCGACGATTGTATCTAATTTCCGGCAAGAAAAATTGAGCATTACCAGATTCGGAGGAAATTGTTGGTAGAGTGACACGTGGCAAGGTCGGTTCAAAGTTTGGAATTCACATACCGACCAGATCGTTCCTTTCTCTCTCTTTCTTTGGTATTATTTTAATATAATAATGAGTACTTTTTGTCTTGTATGCTTCGATTGGTCGGATCAGTTTGCCAATAAAGATAGTCTAAATGAGCTAGTTGTAACCGACATTATAGTTACTAATATGTTTTCTAGTTGTAATCGAAGCTTAATAATCATATATAATAAAGGCTAAGTAGTCTTATAAATGCAAAGGGGTGTTAATAAATGTTTTATGAATTGATTTTGCTATTGGGAGGCTTCATGTGTAAGTACCTTGGTTTAGGTTGAATGCTTAAGTAGTAAGTACGTGAGGTTTAATGCAAGAACTAATGATAAATCGAATTCCAGCAACTCAAGAAACCCCAACTGATGATAAAATTGAATTCAGGCAACTCAAGAAACCCCATATTGATTCCAGGCAGCCGAGGCATCTCTTGCCACATAATTGTGCAATTATGGAGGCTTCATGTGTTAGTACATTGATTTAATAGTCATGCATAAGGATAAGTACATAGGAGATGAAGTGTTTGGTTCCATGAATGCATAAATTAAACACAACAATTAGTGGTTAGTCTTTTTACCTTCCCGTCCATGAGTTACAAATATTTATCAACTATATAATGTGTTAAAAATCACACACAACAAACCACAACTTCCTCCACACTGCGTGCACATTGGGCTACAACTTATTATGGTGGTAAAGTAAGCATCATATCGTCTTACTTATTTAGCATATTGATTTATATTGTTTTATGTAAATTTCACGTGTGTTTTGTGTGTGTAACAATGTAGGACATAAAGATGGTGCTTAGGAGGTTTGGTAGTAACATCATCTTCTCTAATGATTTAAGAGATCCTACACATCGTTGTCTTATCAATTAAGTGGAACATGCAAGAACTTTATACTTTGATCGAAAATGCAATATATTGATTAACTGTATTTAAGTTACTAAAGATCAACTATATCTAATTGTTTTTTGTAGCGCGTCAAGAAGCATCAAAGAAAGAGATCGAGAAGTCACAAAAATTGTATCAAAAACAAATCATGCAAAAGGCCAATGAACAACAATGACAAAGACAGCAACAAGAAGAACAACAACAAAAAACAAGAACAACGCCACGGCCATCGGTGGGATGAATACTTAGCATTCATATTAATAGTACGTTACAAATTAAACATGCACTATTTTACTTCATGTAATACTTATAAACGGGCTAATACTATTGATTCGTTAGCAAGTAAGTTTATTGAAATTAATGTGACGAGCATTCAATTTTTAATCAATAATTATTACTACATTTTTTTTGGGTGCATTTTAATATTTTTGCTTTTAATGTAACCTTTTGTCTGACGGTGTGTTAATGTCACTTTTTTAATTAAACGTCTTGGAATATTGCGTGACTTTGATATTTGATATGACTGTGTAAATTATGTCGATGTTACATATTGAAAATGGTAGTATATAATAAAAATATCTTCACACTATAATCTTAACAATGAGAATCTTCTAGATCGAAGAAGTATATAAAGGAGAAGAAAAATGTGTTTAGTCTAATTGTGTTTAGTTAAATGTCGGGTCTATTGATTGATTGGAGCGGGTTTATGATTCGGACTTGGGTCATTGGTTCTGAATTTTTATTAAACGAATTATAATTTATACTCTTGATTATACTAATTACTTTAATGTTTTATGTTTTTATAGTTTTGTTAAAAAAGAATTTTGTTTTATAGTTCGCTTTTAATAATGTAATTTATTTGAAAAACGAAGTTCGTCTTTCACAAAAAATGAGAGTTTTCAAACATGAACCGGAAATTAGTCCCGAACATTACGAAAAAAAAATAGATCCAACCTGTGTGCATCGCACTAGGATGAATATAAAAGGTCTCCAACATTAATGTCATCGCTTCATATTTAAAATAATTTATGTAACTTATACATATTAAAAAATTACGTGTGAAGAGACTTTTCAATGTAACATCTTGAAAAAAGTTTCTTCACATATACTCTTTTAGTGTCAATAAACTATTTTAAATGTGTGTCATGCTTAGAAATGTGATACCGTCATAACTTAGATATATAATGACCAAAATAAGTGCTGAAGATTACGCTATAAAAACTTATATACTGCCCATGTGCAACTCAATAAAGTATTTTAAATACGTATAAAAGCTTAGCAAATATGTGACACCATGACAACTTAAATATAAAATGACGAAAATAAATGCCGAATATTACGCTATGAAAACTTCTACACAGCCCATGTGCATAGCACGCATTTTAAATCTATGAAAACTTTTATACAGCCCATGTGCATCGCACGGCATTATTGACTATATATATACTGACAAAAATACGTGCCAAATATAAAATGAAGATAATAAATGACGGATATTAAACTTTGAAAACTTCTATACAGCTCATGTGCATCGCACGGGCTTTCATGACTATACATATTAAAAAATTACATGTGAAGAAACTCTTTTAAATGTAACATCTTGAACAAAGTCTCTTGGCATAAACTCTTTTAGTGCCAATAAACTATTTTTAAATGTGTATCATGCTCAGCAAATGTGTGATACCATCACAACTTAGATATATAATGATGAAAATAAGTGACGAATATTACGATATGAACACTTATATACAGCCCATGTGTAACGCACGGGTCTTCATGAGTATTTGAAATAAATATAAGTATCGATTTTGCTGTTGTACACGGGCTAGATATAAATGTTGATAGCGTTATTGTTCAACAACAATTTTCGATTATTTTATAAGTCCTGTACAACGCACGGGTCTTAATTACTATACTTAGAAAAGGTGTGATACTATCACAACTTAGATATATAATGACGAGAACAAGTGCCGAAGAATACACTATCAACAATTATATATAGTCCTGTGCGTCGCACGGGTCCTAATGACTAGTGATTATAAACATCAAATTTTTTGCTAATTGTAGCAAATGCATTTAATATGGGAGGTGATTTGCACACTCCAAAATATTATTTGGACACTCATATGCACAAACAGTTGAAGCACAACATTAATACTGTACAAATATTTAATGCACAAATAGTGTCTCAATCATTTTTGAAAGTGTGCAAATCAATTTCCCGTTTAATATAGATACTCAAATTTGTAACCTTCTTTCTTTTGAGCCAAGACTACATAAATCTTCGTTATTATCATAACACATGTTTATTATTATTATTATTATTATTATTATTATTATACCACATGTGCGTATAGAATTGTAATAGAAGTGAGATCCATGACAAACAACAAAAATTTAAAGAACAAATAAGCACATCCTAGCCTTCCATTTTGCTTTCATCCAACGGTATAAATCAAACAAAAAATAACAAAGGAAGGGCAAAATTGGTATTCTAGCTCATTTAATATAAAAACTCACTTTCCACCTTTCTAAAAAAACAACAAACGGTAAATCTTTAAGCTACGAAAAATACACCATCGCGACGAGAATTAAATCATCTTTCTATAGATATGAACTTTTATATACTTTCGACGAATTTTTTTTTCAAAATTTCTGTCCAGAAATATCTCACATGATACGTAAAAAATCACTTGTGATTAAAATGAGTAAATTACTGTTTTTGAGTTTTATACTTTTATGTTACAGCTTTTTAAGGGTATATATTTTTTTTATATGATTGTTGAAATGAGCTCTTAAAATCTCTTTATTAAAAAGTTGTATGTTGTTATACAGAATCTCATGTGATTCTCTCTGATCCCTTGGGATTTATATAGAATCCCATGTGTTCCATAAAGATACTTGACGAGTATTTTTATGTGATTCATACAGAATCCCGTATAAATCACATGGGTAATCTTTATGAATTACAAGTGATTCATCAAAGAATTTTATGGGATTTTTTATGGATCACATGGTGTGAAAAACGTAGAAGGGGGGGGGGGTGAATACGTTACCGTTTAAAAACTTTATTACTTGTTGTATCAAATGTCCATTTTAGCTTGTTGTAATATGAAAGATGTTGCTTGTAGTTTATGACCAACATAACTTGAAACATGTTATCACACAAGTACAATCAACAAGTCACAACACAAGCAATCACATCATGCAAACATCAAAGTAACGCAATAAGTAAAAGGAAAGTGCAAACCGTTCACAACACGAGTATTTATCGTGGTTCGGCTACAAGGACTCTTTTCCTTGCCCTACGTCCACGCCCCGAGTATCCAACTCGAGAGTTACTTCACTAGATCAACAACCTCCCTTCTCGGCGGAGAAAACCTTACACGTCGCTTACAAGTTTACCGACACTAAGCTAGATGTCGAGTTCTTTTACAAGGGTACAACCACTCCCGTCGTCGCTTATACAAATTACCGACACTAAGCTAGATGTCGAGTTCTTTACCAAGGGTACAACCACTCCCGCTATGTTTTGTGGCCCAACATAAAAACCTTGTGTTTTATGGCACAAACACATAAACCATCTAATCTATGTTGAGATGATACAAAGATGATCCATGACATAAAAGTCTAATGGATATGCATGCCTAATCTACATGAACTTCTTGAATAAGAAGTCTTCAACCATTGAGGATGTCAAGTGCCCTTGAATCTTCATATGTTGGAATGCTTTAATGAATGATGACTTCAAGATCTTGTAACCTTCTTGGTTGATCATGAAGTATCATATGCTTACAACAATGATGAATGTTAGCAACATTATGATCATTATGTAAAGGGTGATCTACATGGTTTTCTACTTATCTATGTGTGTGTGGATTTTCATCAAGTTTGCAAGTAAACCATAAACTCCTATTTATAGGCAAACTTACAAAGGGGTTTTTCAAACCATGTTCCAAAACTAACAAAGATAAAACCATGTTCCAAAACCATGTTCAAGATTATCTAAGTCAACACACTATATGTCAAATCAAGAACATCTCTTACAAGATCTATGACAAGACAAGACATATGCATATACTTGAAACTAAGTGTTGACAAGACATATGCATATTGACAAGACAAGACTATGACACATCTTGCAAGTTCTTTGACCAAGTTATTTTCCAAAGATGTTTCCAAGTCAAGTACAAACTATGACACATCTTAAATGATCTATGACAAAGACATTTTTCATTTTATGAAAAATACATTTAGACAAATGTATATACTAACTTAAAAAGGTAAGTTACTTGTATATGAAAAATATATTAGTTAGCTAAATAATATTTAGTAAGTTACTAAAAATGTTTTATGTACTTATGTTGTTATAAGACACATTTTTATACATTGTAAACTTACTAATATTATTTAGACACCTAATATTGCACTTATTTTATTTGACACCTAAAGTGCACTTTGACACCTAAAATACTTAAAGACCCAAAAAGTATTTTAGTCATTCTAAGTGGTTGGTCAAGGGGTTTGATCATAATGCTACATAACAAACATGTACGAACCTGTGTTGTAGCATACGATGACTCGAGACGTTGAGAGGTGTTGAATGTTTGTTGAGACAAAGTATGATTACAAGTAACTTGTACATTTTACGTTATGTATCAAGTTATACGTTTGTCATCAATCAAAACAAACAAGACTGTATAGATTAAATATCGTAATATTTGCACTAACACTTGGGATTCTATATGAATCACAAGGGATTAGAGAGAATCACATGGGATTATGTATAAATCTCATGAGATTTTCATTTTGCTTTGTATAAACTGGAAGTACAAAATCACTTCTGATTCTATTTTTGTTGTGTAATATTATGAGAAAAATTCTTGTTCACTTTGAATATATCTTGGTTAATTTGAATATATCATGTTTGTTACTTATATTCTGTTTGATCACATGGGTAATCTGTATGAATCACATGCGATTAGGGATGAATCACAAGTGATTCATCAAAAAATCCCATGGGATTCTGTATGAATCACAAAGGATAGTCAAAGAATCACATGGGATTCTGTATGAATCACATATAATTCATGTCTCAATAACATGCGAAATAAAAAGCAACCTAAACACCCTCTAGATTTCTTTTTACCAGTATAAGATATGCTATAAGTTAAAAAAAATAAAAATAAAAAAATGCTATAACCAATAAAAGTTGCATTTAACCATTTTAATACTATTTTGTCTCTTTGTTAGCTGTTTACCACATACCAAGCATATTAAAGAATCTTTTTTCTTTAGCATGCCTTTTGTAAAACCACTTTGTTCTACTCGTAGATAAGTCATATGTCTAGAGACGGAGCCAGGATTTTAGGTTAAGGGGGCCGGATTATTTTTTCTCGAGACAATAACAATATGTATATACAAGCATATGCTACACCAAACTAACCTAGCATCTTATAACTAGTATCTTGTGCGATTTAATTTGTAAATGCCATTGTTTCATCACTTTCGTGTACTATAAATCATTTATTTTCTTGCAAATAATTAACTTAAGGCCAACATAATAGACTAACCTTAACTATATCAGTAGCCAATGACACAACTCTCAAATTTACTATTGATTATTGAGTAACATTGACTGTTTCGTTATCACGCTAAATTTAACACCCAACAACTCGCAGACTCACAAATAAATATTCTATTAGAAAAATAAAATAAAATAGAAAAAGGCATCTAGAATATTTTATCAAATGTGAGTATATTGTTAAATGGTTCTATATATATATAGTTGAATTCATTCAATGTAGATAGTATAAAGTAGTCAAGTAAAGGTCAACAAGTAACACTCTACTACACATTTACTTTTTGTCTTTTCTCTCTCTCTCTCTCTCTCTCTCTCTCTCTCTCTCTCTCTCTCTCTCTTCATTTATATCATCTTCTTCTTCATAAAATGAACCAGGCAACAAGCAACTTATCCCTAAACCTGCCAATCCTAACAAAAAAGATAAACAAAAATTGGCTCAATCAAGATACAAGCTAGGCTAGTTGAGGTAATTAGGGGTGGCCGAGCACCCGCCAGCCCCCTACTGGCTCTGTCTCTGAATATGTCTCATTTCTTGACATTGAATTTACTCACAAACAATAACATCAAACAAAAGCACTACGAAGCAGCACTTGCATCAAACAAGGACACCTATGCACCTTACTCAAAATCGATCCAAACGACGTCGCTCCACCTCCTGCAACTTACAGCTGGACATTTGTATTAGTGGTTTCTCCAGCGAATCACCGTCACCGGCATTCTGTTAAAGCTAAAAAAATATTCATCTTCCTATTAACTGTTTCAGCTATCAACGGAATTATGTTATGGTTTGGTATCCTCATTCTCATCAACGCTCCGGTAACGACAACTTTTCTCAATCCGATCCATTCTTTTAGGCACCGAAGTTTCCAATTCCGTCAGCTCCTGATCTCCCACCGCCACTAACGCCGACGCAATCTCCACCATCAAGTAAGAATCTAGCTCCGCCACCGCCGGCAATGAGAAGCAACTTATTTAGTAAAGATTTATTGGGTTTGAAAAGATTAGATCTGATGAATGTTCGGTGAGAGAGAAAGGGTGTGTAAATGGGAGTTTCTGTCAGAGTGGGTGAGAGTGTAAATGAAAAGACACAACTACCCCTACAGCTAAATGAGTTATACAAATGAGTGTAAATGTAACCATCGGATCAAAATTAGATAAAGGGCTGAGATGCAACGGTTTGTTCTTTGAATATTTTTTGCACCATATTGAACTTTCCTCTAATCACTATTAAGTTTTGTAATTCTTTAGTTTAAGACAAATAGATACACTCTTCATATAGAAGTAAGACATAACATTATTATATGTTTGGAGGATTGTGATCCTCCATATATGTCTAATTTTGAGCAATGCTTCAAAATTTTCTCTAAATTTGAAGCATGGATGGAGATGAGTTTTGATGCTCCATTTTTCTAATATATAGATAATAGTGGTTTGCATATACCGGTTGGAGATGGCCTAAAAAGAAGTAAAAATTTTGCATCTTATTATCCCGCGGACGGTTATACGTATATAAACATTAAACATAGTATATTAATAAATTTCACGTAACAAGTTACTGTATGGTTAACTTATATTTCATATGAAATTACACCTCATATTTTTTTAAAATGTATCGGGTAAATATATTTTCGTAGCTAGTTGCATAATAATAAGTCATGTATACTAATTTGCTTTTACGTTATGAATATATGACACAGATAGCTACAATCAATAACCATTATGTATAACAATTACCACCGACTTTTTCTTCTTTATTATTAGTGTATATCGATGCTAATTACTCTCGCTTTCTGTCTTTTTGTCACCATCACCGCATCATTGTGCTGGACTATGTTATTCTTTTTCAACACACTTGAATTTATTTGTTTTATTGATTTTACAGTAAATAAGATGAAAATATTTGTTAGTTATATTTTAGCATCAGAGCATGGGGTGCAGTCACTTGGCATCCTCGCCAAGTTGACGTGTCCCTAGCCAAATGCTAGGCCATTGCACCAGTAGGTGCCTTCGCCAAACCACACGCCAAGTTTTTGGCTTGCGCCAAATGAGAGTTTGTGATTTAACTTAGTTTTATGGGTTTTTTTATTTATTAAGTGTGTGTGTTGACTGTGTGTTCTAGTATGAGAAAGACGGTGGGTGTGTTTATTGATTTTCTTTTCTTCTTTTTTCATTTAAAATCTTTCAAGTTCAGTTCCAAAACCACTAAGACTTTCTAACAAATCTGCCAACTGACTAAGTCCATTGAAACTCCTTTAGTTCAGTTGTTATGCAGTACCTAAAATAGTATGAATTATGTTTCGTTTCATTTAAACACTAGTAGTTTCATAACATTATTACCATGCATAATTTCATTGTAAAACTTTGGTGATGTGTTAATGTATGGTAAATGTTAGGGGTGAGCAAACAAAACCGAAAAAACCGAAACCGAACCGAAAACCGAAAAAACCGAACCAAAAAAACCGACCGAAACTAAAAACCGATGGTTCGGTTTTTAATTTTTCAAAAACCGAAATATACGGTTCGGTTTCGGTTTTCGTCCAAAAACCGAACCGTAAAAACCGAACCGAACCGATTTTATTATATAATAATATATAATTAATATAATATGAATAAATAACTAAATTAATCAAATTTATAAATTCATATTCATTTTGTGGATAGATTTATAATAAATTTATCTTAACGTTTATGTTTATATGCGTGTTTGTCGTGCCGTGTGTTTACTGGAGAATATATCTTAACGTTTATGTTTATATGCATGTTTGTCGTGACGTGTGTGTCTCATCTATATGTGTGTAATTATAAAATTATGCAATAAACATTATTATGCTTACATTGACAAACAAAAAAAAAGTAAATAAGAATAATCAATTTTCTATGTAATACAAGTTTGTTGGTATAAATTTGTAATGCCCAAATATAGACGGTTAGAAACCGAAAAACCGAACCGAAACCGACGAAAAACCGAAAAAACCGAACCGCCAAAAACCGAACGGTTTCGGTTTTGGTTTCTATAAAAACCGAACATTTCGGTTCGGTTTCGGTTTTAGCCAAAAACCGACCCAAACCGAACCGTGCACACCCCTAGTAAATGTGGTTTAAGCATTATGTTTGTGTATTGTTTTTATCATGTTTTGTTTGCTGAAGTTGACCTTATAGAGTCAACTGATGTATTTGGTCATTTTGATAGTTTTAACCTTCATAAGTCAGCTAGTTTATTTATCTAGCTGCATGTTTTCATGCTGCTTTGTTTGCTAAGGTTGTAGCATAGTTTTGGTCATAGATCTGGTTATTTGTTTGGGTCATTTTGATAATTTTGACTTTATAAAGTCAACTGATGTATTTGGTCATTTTGATAGATTTGACCGCGATAAGTTAGTTGTTTGCTAAGGGTCCATTAGGTTTGTGGAAGTGTTTAGGATTTGGATTTTGTATTAAATAAGGAGAGAGAAAAATATAATTGTTTAAAGTAATAGTAGTATTTGTTTTGTAAAAATATATGAGAGTAAAACTAAAAAATTTATTATTACAAAACATAATAGGAGAAAGAAAGTGTGAATATGGCCCACTTCAGTTAACTAAAAGACAAAAGTAAAGGTGGATATGTTTTGTAATCCTGGCCTCCTACCCAAGAATTGTACATGCCTAATTTTTAACTCTCATCCCCAATCAAAGAACCCATCTATACAAACCAAACATGTGTTTTTTTTTTGTACTATGAGTCCAAAACCTTTGCCAAAATGCTTCAACCAAACGGGCCCTAAGTTTTGACCATCGTAGGTTAGCTGGTTTATTGATCAGTTGTTACTTTGGGTCATTTTCCTGAGTTTGACCATCAAAAGTCAAAGATTTTCACAAACTCTCATGGATTTGAACAACTAACATCAAGAACTTGCATCAATATTGTCAAATACAAAAGACCAATTTCCATTACTTATATATCAAAACCAACTGATCATTACATTATATATGATCAAAGACAAAGGAAACTAACGCTCGTGCGGTCAAATGATGGGTCGAGTCAAAATGGACAACCACAGGGATGAATGGTTACAATTTTTGAGAGTTAATGACGTAAGTTGCAACTATGGGCAAACCACAAGGACGATTTATGTAATTAACTCTAATAGATAAAGAGTATAAAGAAAGTCAAATATAAAAAAGTTTTATAGGAATCGAAATTAGGTTGGGGTTTAGTGTGTTGAGAAAATGATGTTGTACGAGGAGGAATGGTTTTGGAGAAAAGACAGGTGGAAAGAAAGAGGTCGTTGCCTTAAGCTTCGTCTTCGAGATCGTTTTCGTATCGCTGTCGACAAACACCGTCGGCAGAAGAGATCTGATGGGTTCGTTTTGAAACGATGGATTCGTCATTTTCAGATTAAAACAAGTTTACCCAATTCTACTTCCACTTTTTACCCTCACAAAAAAGGTTTCTTTCTCTTTCTATTCATTTCTACATCCAGTTTTACACTTTCGGTAGCTTATTTGTGGGCTTCTCGGCTTAATAAGTTCAATTTTTCTGAGACCAACCATATTAATATATAAGCTTATTCATCAGTATGATATAAAAAAGCTTATATTAATCTCAAGAAAGTTTTGTCAAGTTATATACATCTCCAACTAATCATCTGGTTTATCGCACTTTGGAATAATAATGTTCTGTAGCTGCTTTTATTGTTTACCATTTTTTAACGTCCTAATCAGTATGATAGTTGATTCGATAAAAATCACCCGTTATTCTAGTTATAACTTGTTTATACTTATATTACCAAACAGTTGATACATTTAATGAATGGCGGTACTTGTTGGCTTCTTCTCCTTTTTATACGGGTGTGATAGTTGTCCTCAAATGAAAATGTGACTTGTGTGTTACGATTGTTTTTTGGCCGACTAATCCACACTGCCACACCAAAGGGCTTGTGTCCCAATGGTACTCCTTGTTATGTGAGAAGTTTCCTAATCAAATGGTTGTGGGTTCAAGTCATGCTTAGGACATGTGAAATCGTAAGTGGTGTATATCGTGAGGAAATATATATATATCCACACTGCCAAACTCAAACCGGGTAAAGCCTTCCCCTTTTCAGGAAGGTTTGCACCTAGCCGGAATTGAACTTGAGACCTCTCAATAGTTATGATTGTTTTAACTTTTAAGAGTGAAGATTGGATTACAGCCCCATTTGGTTTACGGAATGTTGTTCTAACTTTAAATGCTACCATCAAATGAGAATAACGTGGTTGATAATTAGGGATGTCCATCTACCATATTCCTTGCACTAAGTCATCTATGAGAATTCTAAAGATAAACTATAAACTGATGTTTAATCTGACTGCAGTTAGCAATGACTTTGATGCACATGAGGATTCATTTCTCACCAAAATGCTTCAAGCTGTTGCTGTTCCAGTTCTTGGAAATGTTTGCCATGTCTTTATGCACGGCCTAAATCATGTCCAGGTAATTCTTACTATAATATTTGTTGGTTTTATTTGTTTGTTTATTATTTAATGAAACATGATGCGTGTTTTGCATTGCAGATATATGGAGGTGAAAAATTACAGCAAGCGTTGGTCAGCAGACCAGATAAAACTCCACTTATCACGGTATGCTAAGGATGGAAGTTGTGTTATACTATCTTTCTGCTGTACCATATATAGATGACTCTTTTGCTTTGAATAAATGAAATGAAGGTTAGCAATCATATTGCCTCCATGGATGATCCTCTAGTTATTGCTGCACTTCTTCCTTCAAGTGTTC
This sequence comes from Artemisia annua, assembly GCA_014162995.1. Lineage (NCBI taxonomy): Eukaryota > Viridiplantae > Streptophyta > Magnoliopsida > Asterales > Asteraceae > Artemisia > Artemisia annua. The sequence goes on from LBNU01016253.1 coordinate 56,662, forward strand.
TGATGCATGCTCGTAATTTGAGATGGACACTTTGTGCTACTGATAGATGTTTCCGTAATCCAGTCACTTCTGCATTCTTTAAGTGTGTTAAAGTTCTTCCTGTTTCTCGTGGTGAAGGCATTTATCAGAAGGTATCGCTCACAATGGTTTTTGCCCTGTGGAATTTTTTCTTTTGTGTTTCAAGTGTTGGTTATTGTGTTAGCTTTCAATTGCTAAATATTGTTATTTAGTTTTCAACTTTCCTTTAAGAATGCAGTGGGTTCTAAGTAACGATAGTTGAGTGTTAATCCAAATTGTTAGTAGGCAAAGGCTGATAATGACTTTCTTCTGTAATACTTAATTTTTTTTAGAATTTTAGATAATGCTTACCATGATTTGACGTAGCGCCACATTTACGCTTTTCTCTGGAAGCTGAAGTTTTACCGTTAAAATAAATGAAGACGTGTTTCACTATTTAACACTACTAGAAAAGATTTTAGATTTACTATTCACAAGTAATCCTTACGCTCACTTAGTAAAGCTAAAGATGTATCTCATGCAATTAAATTGCTAGACTTCAAAATCTGGATTGACAGTGGCTTTTCATTTATTGCATACAAGTACTCTAGTACTCATAATATCAAATGGTTTAAAAAAAATTAGTTATTTGTTAGAGGGGGCTTCTCAAACCAGTATTGTTATTGGTTTCTGAATTCGTTAATTTATGATCAGGGTATGGATGTTGCTATCGCAAAACTGAATAGAGGTGGGTGGGTCCACATATTCCCTGAAGGCAGTCGTTCCCGAGATGGTGGAAGAACTATGGGATCTATTAAAAGAGGCACTGCAAGGTTAGTTAAGATATGTGGTTATGGGTAGGCTTATTTGGCCTGCTTATAGGCTTATTGAACTATTGAAAAGCTCATAAGCTCAAATATTTGGGCTTATGAGCTTATCAACGTAAATAAGCCATAATAAAAATGAGCTTATGAGCTTTTCAAAAGTTCAATAAGCCCATAAACCATCCAAATAAGCTTAAACAAACACCCCATATATACATACACCTGCATGTTATATGCCTAAGCTGCTGCTATCTAATATTATCCCGAATAACGACCATCTGTTCATCTAGATCTTGCTTGTTAGTATAGCCTAACAAGCATGTATTGTATATCTATATAAGCTGCCATATGCAAGTGTGTTGACCATAATATCATATCTTTTTATTGCATATGCTATTTAATCAAAACCACCAATATATAGGCATGTACTAAGAGGTCTGCAAGGGTGTGTAGGAGAATTATTTGCTTCGTGAAAGCCATGCACATAAGCCTTGAATTGGTCAAAAGTTGTTTTGGTTTTGAATAATGGTTGCTATCTTTTTCATGTGCTCCACAATCTAAGGGATGATATTTAAGCCTGTATTTAAGCTGTGAGAAGCTAGCCACTAGTGGCAGTAGCTACTAGTGTGTTATTAAGATGAACGGGAAGGAGTTATCACATCTTGAGAACTTTATACATAATTTGCCACATCCTTAGTTGCTTCATATCAACTATCAAGTGCAATGTCAAGGGTTCATGCATTATGCTTTGGGTTAAACTTAAGTAGAGGGTTTCACTTTTTGTCAACTTCAGAAAATGGTTGTATGTTCACATATGCACATTATTGTTTTTGTATGGATGCTCAAGCAATGGAGAACTCACCTAGATCTATTATGATGTTATTTTTTGGCTTGTGATTTTGTATCTAGAAGATTTCATCGGAAACTCTTTTTAACGATCTCAACCTATTTTTTAGTACATTTAAAAGTTTTCTCTTCTCTCACTTTTGTCTTTAGTGGTGACACTTTGGATTGCGTGTTGGCATTAAATGAAACTAGGCGAGTACCCATGCATAGCTACGGGAATCCCTAACGGAAAATAATTGTTGTTGCAATATCATGGTTAAGTGTTTCGTGTAACATTTATCTTTACTATATATAGCGGCAAATAATGTTCTAAAATCAAAACCCCCAATGGATTCTTATCTTGGCCAGAAGCTTTTTGACAATAACACCAACCTTAGTTTGGTCACCCATTCTCTAATTTTACGAAACTACACGCAAGAAAAATGATAAAAGATGAATGTATTATATATTGGTGATTGTGATGCATAAATGGAAGTATAAAAATCTCATATTAATTGTAAATAAGAGTTGAAAAACATTAAACTTTAATGTTCAAAATTTCAAAAAAGTCAAAATGAATCTATGGAAATATTGCAATAGAGAAATAAAAAGAGGTCGTTAATATAATAAGTATTTTAAGCACAAAGGGAATTTTAGTCCCTTTCTAGTTCTCATTTGAGAGTTTTAAGTAAATACATTTACTCTATATATGTAGTATAAATATAGATATATGCAACACTTTCCTCTTTTTGTTATTACCAAATATTGATGGCATTCATTTTGGTCAACAAGAGTCCCTTGGTCTGTCTTGTCATCATTGAGGGGGTATTTAGATTATCTAGGTAATATATTTGTGCTCACAATTGTTTTGCCAGTAGGCATGATAGTAAATGGTCTTTGGCCTGTAAAACTATGAATCTGATTACTCTGTTTAAAATATGCACAGGTTAGTCCTTGATGCTGATAATGCACCCATGGTTGTACCATTTGTGCATGTAGGGATGCAAGAGATTATGCCCATTGGAGCCACGCTTCCTAGGATTGGCAAAACGGTATATTAATATTTGCATCCCTTTGTTGTCACCAAGTTCCTACTTCTTTAACTCTTACATGCATGTAAAGATCATGCACTTGATTACATCCTAATAAAAACATGTATATAATAATCCATGTTTAATTGGAATATGTAGGTAACAATACTTGTTGGTGATCCTATTGATTTCACGGATGTTCGGGATATGGAACAGGAGAACATACCAAGGGAAAATCTATATGATGCTGTCTCTGCAAGAATTGGTGATCGTCTAATTACACTAAAAGCACAAGTTGACAAGTTAGCCCACTTGCAAACTAATGTTACACTAAGACAAGAGGAAACTTTAGATAGTGGGTATGAACAAGATAGTGAGCATCTTAAGGTTGGATTTTCTTACCAAGGGTCAGGATTTGTATCGAGGATCCATGGTTATATGGACCCCACGGAGCTGATGAGTTTTGCAGCAAGAGGTTTGTTTATGAATCAAAGTGTTGAAGGGATAAGGCCTTTACAGGCATGGAATAGTTTTTGGAAGCAAGTGCATCAAAGTCATGGAGTTCCTGCAATGTCCATGTTGGCATAGGTTACCAGACTTTTTTTTGTTACTTTTATGAATGGTACTTCCTGTGTAAATATGTTTATGGAAGTAATTCATAGATCCTTTGTTTTATTCAGGGTTAGACGACAGTAACAATGGTTTCTTTTGTAGAGAAATGCTAAATAATAAGTTGCCACTTGATGCAATTAGAATAGTTCAAGTTGTAGATGCTTCATTTTGTAGATTTATTCCAACTTTATCGATAATTATTGGAGTATTTCATTTTCTGGATACCTTGTGGCATCTCTTTTGATGCATTGTTGCATTTCGGCCAATTAATTTCATTCTTCTTTTAAGTTATAGACTTGTAAATGAAATAAAGCACTATTAGCATGCACATCACATTTGTGGATGTTTTACACGTGGATGATCTGGGTATATCCAAGCATCAGTCTATCACGCACACTTCAACCTATTGTTGTCTGTTTAGCTCTCTTTATTACGATAGACTAACACACTTATCCTGTCTACATTATTTCCCATCCTAGATACTTTATTAGCTGAACTTAGTCTTCGATGGGAGAAAATACATTAGGACAAGTCGTCTGACATGTTTTTCCCATTGTAATGAAAATTAACATGTGAAATCCCAAACCGTTTGGTGCAAGGACAAGATTAACATTTGAAATGTACTTCTTTAAAAGCTTATAGAGAAAGTCAATGAAACTGTGCACAAAACATACCTATGGGAGCCCAAAGATCAATACTACATAGGAAATTAGCAATTCATCAGAAACTACAAGATCTATGCAACAGCGACTAAGGATATCTAAACATGGGTTACTTTTATACGATGATAAGTTGCACAATATATGTATACAAGGACCATATTCTATGGTCTGCTAGTTTGACCTGGTTAATAATATCTTCTGGCTCTTTTTTGCTAATGTTGCATATAGTTTTACAAGTTCCTCCTTAATCATGAAAAGAACAGAGGCTGCAAATACACTTTGTACGATCTTGGTGCTCATTCCTTTGTAGAAGCATGAAAATCCTTCATACTGAATCATCTTTACAATTGCATCCATGGTACCTTCCATGCAAATAAAAAGGGTGTTAGAAATGAAAACATAACCATGTCCACAATAAGAAAATCTGTATGGTTGAGAGAGATAATGGACATAGTTCTGATGCCGTGTAACCAAATCTACCAAAAACTTCATTATATGAACAAGAAGTTTAATATATAAATACATAGGGTCACGGCAGTCAAATGCCATACAATCCCTAAACTATCCCTGAGCGAATAATTAATTAAGACGTATGCAACTATGATTAGGAGTAGTGGGCCATTTATTTTCTGCTGGCAAATCTTATACCTAACTGATGATGTCAATGTCTATGAACAGTATATAGTAACGAGCTTGAACATCTTGGATGGGTTTACTGAAATGAGAAACTCAAGATACCTGAATATCTCAATGAATTGTTTGTACTGATTTCTTGCTTTGCTTGAAGTCTTGACTGTAAATAGTAATCAGAAAAAGCAGAAGTGTTATTACAAAGATACCACTAGAGTTCATGTATGGGAAAGTATGGACCACATAAAACGAACAACTAGAGGAGTGTAAACTTTCCATAGTATTTCATTATTTTCCTTTCTTATGTTTCTAACTTACGTGCTCACCTTGTCTACTAATTCTGAGAGGTTCTTCATGACAATAAATTTTTTACAGCAATTGGTCATGGGTATTTATATAACATAAATCCTAAGTAAACTTAACATAGTGAAAAGTCTACTTAACAACCCTCTTCAAGATCAAGCATACATAATAGATAACCCAACTTTGTTAATAAGCAGTATCCACTACATAAAAAGTTCTAAGTATTCAATCTAGGCATCTGGCCCAGTTAGCCATGCTATCCCCCATGAAAATAATCATAATTGGAAAACTGCATCATGATATTACCTTGACAACTAGCAAGGGGTATGTTGTCACTGTTGCTCCAAGTTTGGCAACAGCACCTACTAAAAAAACCTGTTCACACAGCAAAATATATTAACATTGAAACATCTTTTACAAGATTAATGATCACGCATGCTGGTTTTAGGTCTAGGTAGGCTGAGAAAAATCTTAATTTCTAATAATGGAGTGTTACAGAAGAGGTGAGATGAAAAATTACACAAGAATACATTTTTGGCCAAGACCAACATCACATTCAAAAGCTGAAAACCGTTTCCACAGTAATCTCTACAAGTACCCGTTTGCAGTAAATTGCATATTAACATTTTGAATGTGTGAATGAAATAAATATAAGTGTTGAGGAATGTAAGTTAGACATAACAATTCGCAGAAGACTCTTGATTTACCTCTAGAGCAGTAACTGTATTTGAACTCTGCTTCTTATCAGCTCGTTTGGCTTTCAAATACTTCATTGAGCTCTCGTAAATCATAAATTGAATCGATGGATTGCATACCTGTCACATCATTTCCATTTGCTTTAGCAGCTATATAAGTTCATTATAATATTCATATATGCTTTTAGGAGTAATCAGCCTCACCATGATCAGAGTTGGAATAATGCCTTTCCAGAATCCCATTAGTCCAGCTTCGTTATATACCTCATATGCCTATAAATGGCATACACCTTCATATAAGGAAAACATGCTATAAAGAACGAAAATCAGAATTTGTGGCCGAGAGGGAAAAATGCTAATACAACAACCAAACTGTATTCTTATCCTTTCATAGAACTACGGTCATGCTGATGTATATTTTTCCTCATACTCGATGAAACCTCGATTCAATAAACTCAAAAGCATCATGGATAAAGCAGGCTATGGCAATGGAACAATGCATGTTAAGCCTTATTCTACTCCAACTGGAGAGGAGCAATGAAGTGAAATAGGCATACTATCAGTAACAGAAGCTTAAGCTTTCTATGTTATAACACGGCTTAACAAGAAAATAGGACACCAGTATAAGGGAGTTCTCACCCGCTCAGTGTTCGTTCAGAATTTTCTTAAATATTAAAACCATCTTTTCTCCCTCTAATTCCTGGAAAAAGAAGACTGTCATAAAAACACCTTATCTTTATTAAATGATAAGAGTCTTTGGAGATAGGGAGTGGTTTATAAGGAAGGCATCACCCTCTTGGTTATTCGGTGGCTGTACCAACTATTTAAGGTTGCCATGCACTTTATGACATTGATGTTCTAAAGGATGCAATTGCCACATTCCATGAATATTTGGCCTGGGTATTTACAAAATCCATAATACATGTACCGGTTTTACATTGTTTATGTTTGAAATGATTGCCTTTTCCAAGCAATCTTGAAGTTTATATCCTACATATGCCTTTTCAAGTGGTGATAGAGAGACCTAACTCATGTGCCTAAAAGCATTCATCATGTGACACATGGAATATACATTTTCTCTCATAATTTCCACTCTTGATTTTGGCACATGTCATCATCTTAGAGTTAGGCAGTTCTGTAGGCATTAGTTTTAGACTTTTAGTCATACATATCATTTTCCTATCACAAATGCATGATACAAAACATGGATATGTTAACAGTACCTACCGCATGCAACGTCCCGTATGGATTAGGCTTCGTTGACTCAAGTTCACGAAACTTATCATGCAAAGAAGAACCAGTCAGAGAGGAATCCCTCAATAAAGCTTCCTTCTTCGCTTCCAGAATCTTTTGTTCTGCTTGAGTATGTGTCTAAACAAGAAAAGTTAAAGGACATCGTCAAAAAGGCTATTTCCATTGGTAGTAAATAAAAGAATGATATAATGAACAGAGACACCCCCCAGATGTCATGTCAGAATTGTAATGTTATTCAAACATGGATTCACAGACAATGCTATCAAAAGGTAGAAAAACCATCAAGGCATCAACCACATCTATGGACACTAGATGTCAAAGATGTAACATATTGATCCTAGATGACGACGACATGTATCTGAACACTAGCTCTTTCTCAATTACAATTATTAATCTCTCACAGCAATAAATAATAAACGAATAAGTTGAGTAGGTTCTTATTTGCTGGGTACCTGCATACGTGTCACAAGCACCCATATTGGGTTTGTAAATAGTACATTCAACGCCCTGAAAACATGAAATTTCCAGTAAATTGCTGACAGATAAAAAGTTCAATCAAGTAAAACACAATTATACATTTAAAGATTCCATAATCATTAATCAGATATCCTGCAAAGAAATGTTCCATATAGCTAACATACATATAGGCAATGCAGCAGATGTACTACTATACAATCAGGGATATAATTAGCTAATGGTAAAAAAATATTTCGAAATAAAAATAGAATATCAAGAGAGCGAGTTAACCAGATCTTATCCTAGATATAAATGTATACATAGCTGGCTTCCTAGATTTTTAAAAAAATGTTCACAGGAGCTCCAGAGAGACCTACTTTAAAGGTTGTACAGTATGGTCTCAAGTTTTCTAAATATGAAGTCTCTATCTATCTCAGCATGCTTTGTTAGGCCATGGTATATGAAATTCTCATTTTATGGGCCAAACTTTAGCCCACGTGGAATACATGAGATACAATAAGACACCCTCAAACAGCGTAAAATGCTGTCTTGTTTGTCAGTCGCCGTAGTGTTGGTGATAATAGTTTGGATGAATGAAACATGTAGAACAGAGGACGACCGGGGAAGAACAGAGAGTCATAAAGAGGGAGAGAGAATACAACATATTTTCTTATCAACCATTCATCCATCCTCACAATCTTATAAAGAATAGAATGGGTACATTTTCTTTCAACGGCTAAGGAATGACTTATAGAACAATCAATTACAGTTATCACAGGCTAGACGTAATCCCTCAACTAGATAGAATATATTCTCTCTTTGATGCTTTTCGTTATGTTGGAAGGAGGTGACATGCCTCATAGCATCATCAATTCTTCATCATCATGCAGACTGTGGAATGTGCATCATATAGTCCCTCGGGTTGACATAGAAACTGATTTAACAGGCGAGCTTCAAAAGGTCAGTCACCCCTTGAAACATTCAGGAATATTAGTTTACAGTTTATCAATTAGTTATCTATTATGATGTTGCATCCTTAAAATCCTGATTGACTTAAATTTTTGTCAACTCTAAACCCAAGAATCAAATAAATCTTATCCAACAACTAACAACTGATACAAATCCAGAATATAGTTACATTGGGTGTTGAGACTTACCCGGCTAAAGCAGCCACAACAAGCCAAGAGAACATGCCGACGGTACCATCCCCAAGACCCTTTCGTTTATTAGTAGCCGCGATAGATTCAGCTTTATTCTTGAAAACCTGGTAAAAATAATAATAAATGCCCTGCCATAAGCCAAAGAAAACGTACAAGTATTAGTCTCATGATGGGTAGTATAATAAAACGGTAAGTGTTGTGTTTATATTAATCCTTGATATACATACATATAATGAGTGTATATTAGGATGTAAAAAGCAAGAATGCCGCCAGAAACCTGTGATGTAGCAGTTCCAAGGAGAGAAGGCTTAAGACCACTGTATAGCCCTCCAATGCCTTCACTGCGTATAACCTGTTGGATAGTTTTCATCAAATATCCTTCCTCCAACACAACCAAAACCAATTATTCTAACTTCGGGGCCGTTTTGGATTTGCTTAATTACTTATGTCCTTCAAAGTTATAAAACAAAACCCGCTTATCTGAACTGTCTTATTTTATTCAAACATTCAAAACTGCGTAAATACTCTAAATTTAAGCACTTACTTAAACAATCCCAAACATCGACTTTAGGTGGTGTTTGGGATGGCTTATTCTTTTTAAGCTTTTCTGCTTATCTGATTATTTTAAAGGAGGTTTCGTGTTATCCAAAATGCTTGTGATTTGCTTATCTACTTAAATAAGTGTTCATTTTTGCTGAAATTAAATTTACTTTATTCCATATATATATATTTAGCCTAAAACCTTTAATAAATGAATTTAATTTTAGAAAAGATTAACAGATAAAATATTTTAGTGAGCACTCTTACATTTTTTTTTTTTTTTTTTTTTTTGGTTACAAATTAAGCAAATCCAAAGTTCCAAACACCATATTAAAAAGTACTTAAGCAGAAAAATAAGCTCATAATTATAAATACCTCAAGTATTTGAAAAAGAGTAGAAGAGGATGATTTGTTAGGTTGAGATTTTTTAGCAATTCTCTCAGTCTGTTGGCGGGTGTTTACCTACAAAAAGTAGTTAGTTAGTTAAGTTATTGGTTAATAATAATTAAAAATAAGAAAGTGAAGAAGGAGGAAGAAGGTACCGATTGAAGAGGATAAGTGAGGATTTGAGCAATCATACCACCACCAGCTCCCGCTAACCCATTCACCAACGCGTTCGACATTTATTTATTATGATCAATTCTCTTAATTATTATCCACCTATATATATATATATTCATATCTCAAATGCCGCCAACTGGGTTACGGGTGCGGTTGGTATGCTGCGAGGAATGATAATGGGTATGAGTTTGATAGTACTGGTGGGTTCTAAACTATGAAAGTTTCATTCCCTTCTAGTTTGAGGTATATGGAGTATGGATAATATTGAACTTTCATAGTTATAGTTGTGGGCCCTCTCAACTAAAACAAACATCATTAATCACTATGATAGTCATAGTTCCATTCCCTTAGTACCATACCAAACGCACCCTATTGCTTTGCTCTTGTAATTAAATATCAGTGTTGCAAAACAAGGTCTACAGGGCCGATTAATCACCGCCTAGGCGCTACAGGGCAACCAACCTTGCCGATTTATGTAACTGGGTCTAACAAAAAGGTCAACGGCGATCAACGGCGGTCAATGGCGGTCAAACATACTAGAAACCTACAAATCTTGCCGGAAGTACCCAAAACTCACCGTAAAATTATTTTGACCACTTATAGGAACTGTTTAAATCTATTACATGTTGTTTTTTTTTTAAAAAAATCTTGCTGAAAATACCTAAAACTCGCCGGAAATACCCAAAACTTGCCGAAAATACCCAAAATTTGCCAGAAATGCCAATCCGATTAATCACCGATTAATCCTGCCTAGACCGATTACAAGCTACAAGGTGGTCGACCGCCTCACTACCGATTCACGATTTTTGCAACCTTGTTAAATATTACTCTTTACAATTCTATGTTGTAAAAAGAGTTAATTACATACATCGTCCCTGTGGTTTATACACGGTAGAAACCTTCGTCTCTAACTCTCAATAATTACACGGATAGTCCCTGTTGTTCTCCATTTTGCATTGACTGGTCCTTTGACCAAACGGCAATTTGTTTTGCTCGTTGACTCCAAGGACAATATAGTCCNACCTCCGTCCCAAAATTATTGTCCACAGACAAAAAACACACAGTTTTAGAAAAGTATCAACTTTACAGCTTTCTCTCTCTTACTTTTTGCACAAAGACAGTTTTACCCTTAACCAATTAATTTCCAACTACTTTAAAGTTTGTAATAATAACCACAAATAGGGGTAATATGGTAAACTTGATTTATAGTCTCTATCTATTTATGGAAGTGGACAATTAATTTGGGACAACCGAAAAAGGAAAGATGGACAATAAATATGGGACGGAGGTAGTATTCATATCTCAAATGCCAATCGGCTACGAGTTTGATAGTAGTGGTGGGTTCTAAACTATGAAAGTTTCATTCCCCTCTAGTTTGAGGTATATGGAGTATGGATAATATTGAACTTTCATAGTTATAGTTGTGAGCCTTCTCAACTAAAACAAACATCATTAATTACTATAATAGTCATAGTTCCATTCCCTTAGTACCATACCAAACGCACTCGTCTACTGCTTTGCTCTTGTAATTAAATATTACTCTTTACAATTCTATGTTGTAAAAAGAGTTAATTACATACATCGTCCCTGTGGTTTATACATGGTAGAAACCTTCGTCTCTAACTCTCAATAATTACACGGATAGTCCCTGTTATTTTCCATTTTGCATTGACTGGTCCTTTGACCAAACGGCAATTTGTTTTGCTCGTTGACTCCAAGGACAATATAGTCCTTTCAACCCCAATCTATACCACATTTAACTCGAGTTACTTTCCACCCCATATACCTTTTCCCGCCCAACCCAACCCACCATTTCTCTCCAAAAACACTGGTGCATACATATACCCAAATCCCAACCCAAATTCCCATCCTAACTCTGTGTGTGTGTCATGAAGAACCCTAAATACATTTTCTTTCTACAAACCACCACAAATAAAACATGATGATATTTTGCGAATGTGGGAATGATGGAGCAATTCGAACCTCATGAACAAATACTAATCTTGGTCGTAGGTTCCTCACTTATCCCGAAATTCTAAGGGTTTTTTTTTTGTTTTTTTTTTTTTTTTTTTTTTTTTTTTTTTTGTTTTTTTTTTTTTTTTTTTTTTTTTTTTTTTTTTTTTTTTTTTTTTGACATAGTTTCAGTTATATGTAATAAATGAAACATAATAGATATTTGATAATTGGTTACAGAGTGGTTCAAGTTGTCATTTTTCTTCTTTGGTTAGATCATCCGATGTGTGCTAGATCCGTGATGATAATCCCAGGTTTGTTAAGGGAAAGAATCAGGTTGGAACTGTCTGTCATGGAGCTTGTGCAAGTAAACAAAAAGTTGAAGATGTACGTGATATGTAGTTGATTGGCTTTTGGTGTTTGTGTATTTTTATCTTAGTTGGGGGATATTGATATGTAGTTGTTTGTCTTTTGGGTGTTTAAGTACTTTTGTCCTAGAATTGTGTAAGAAGCGGTTGGTATGTAATTGGTTGGTTAGGTTTCTTTGTCTTTAATCATATATGATGTAATGACCAGTGGTTTATAAGTAATGGAAATTGGTCTTTTGTATATACAATATTGATGTAAGTTGTTCAAAGTTATGATAGTTTATTTACATGTTTGACTCTTGATGTTCAAACTCAGCAAAATGACCAAAATAAATGATCAATAAACCACCTGACTTATGATGGTCAAAACGTAGCAAACAAATGCTACAACTTTAGCAAATAAAGCTACATGAAAACATAAAGCTAGACCAATAAACAAGCTATGACCTAAACAAATGACCAAAGCTCAACAAAATGACCTAGTTAACTTTATAAGGTAGACCAATAAACAAAATAACTAAAACTCACAAAATGACCCAAAAAAAAATGACAAAATCTCAGCAAAAGTACCCAAACAAATGAAAACATAAAAGCTAGACCAATAGACCATGCTACAACCTCAATTGACTTTATAAGGTCAAACTTTGCAAAAACAAATGACCAAAGCTATAAGAATATGCTATAGCCTTAGCAGACAAAGAACATGAAAAACATACACCTAGACAAATAAACCGGTTCACTTATGGAGGTCAAAACTATCAAAATGACAATACATAAGTTGATTGTTGGTCCCGTTTACATGAATAGAATATATGCAAAGTTAATCTAAACGTGCACCATGTTTAAGTAATGTAGAGAAATTCTTTGAATGACATTTAGAAAACGTATAAGTAAATAGAAAAGATATTTTCAACGTTTAATTCTTATTAGAAATCAATGAAAGAATTATACCCAAGTGTTTGCGGAATAACACTTGGGATTGAAATGACAAGTACGGTATGACTCCTTAAACTTTAGCTAAGCTTAAGTGACAACTAAGGTACAATTGAGCTATCTCAGGTACATAGTTATTCTTTGGAGGAGTAAAAGTGTTTGTGAATGTCTAAGCATTAATTGCACAAACTTAAGAAACTTTTACTCCTCTTTATGATCCTATTTATACACAAGTAAAAAGCGATCGTTACCTAAAAGACAATAGCGACCTAAGCCTACATTGGACAAAATGCATAGACATTTTGTCACTGTTACACATGGCTATATTTAGTAAAGTACATGACTACTTTCTATACATCAGTGTTGGCACACTCTTGGTCTTTTATCCATTCAAGGTAAGTTGACATGTACATGATAAGGACCCTTCCTTATCCATTCAAACTTATCCCGCCTTGTCTCGCCTTTACTTTAGTCTTCATGTCTTCAGTCTTTAGATACTCAGTCTTTATAGTTGGTGAGGAGACTTGGGGATTCAGTGAGCTATTGTCATCACTCACTGAATCCATCACCTTCTTCCTTGGCTCAGGTATCATTCACTGAGTTCCGCCTCATTGAATGAAGAACCTTTCTTTATAGGCTCATCCTAAGCTTCTTAAAGGTGACTTATTGAATGACTGTTTATTCAGTGACTTGAGAACGTTTAAGTTTATTAAACACTTAGGTTATTTTATGTTCAAATTCTAGTTTAAGGGACTTTGGGAATTCACTAACCTAACAATCTCCCCTATTTGGATATACAAATAGCCTAAGTGTTTTCGGGTTCAGCGTGAGTGAGCAAAGGTCTTCTTCTCACACTGAGTAATACAACAAAGTAATTAATAGGACACTGATTAACAAAAAAACATCATTGTTCATTCATCACTATTGTAGTCCTAAAAATTAAAAAGAGAATAAAGGATAATGGTGGTGTTGCAGATGTTTCATCAGTCAAATTTGTATCCAAGGGCTTCAAGCTTTGGTTTCTTGGATGCCAGCTCATGTTGATCAGTGTGTTCTTGGATCTTGATCCTAAGGTCATGACACCTCACATTTTCTGGACTCTGTATTGGGGAAGCCATTATTAAGAAGTCAAGCATGGATGTAATTCCGCCAAGTCAATGTCACTCCACCTTTGGAAGGCAGGGTCTCCAAATTCATCAGTGAAGAATAGACCTCTCTCAGGTTGTTCAATGGCCATGTTGTTCACAAATCTAACTCCTTTAGGGAGGGCTCTGTTGCAGTCAAGGCCAGGAACTTTAATCACAGGTTTCAACTCTATTGTCTTCCTCTTTCTTCTAGAGGGCTGAGAGGGAGTAGACTGATCAATTGGAGTTGGGAAAAGAGATTGAATACCAAGTTCTTCATGCATTTTTGCCAGTCTTTCATACCTCTGGCCCAGGGATTTCATCAGGTTTTTGACAATGACATTATTCTTTTTATTGATTATTGGACCCAATTCATCCAACTCAGTGATCCCAAAGTCACCGAATTTGAAGGGATCATGAGTCTCAAAGTGTCTCTTGTTAGGGCCTTTGTAGACACTTATGGCAGCTGGCTTGGTATTTGCATAAATTTGACATCAGTGATTGGTTCTGGTCGCAATCTGCTCGTCATTACCTACTTATTCCTATCAATTTTCTTTTTCCTCAGCTCCGTAGACCTCTTGAGTTTCTCATCTCTTTTCTTCCTGAGGGCAAGCATCTCAGCATCCTGAGCCTTCTTGAAAGTCTCACCAGCTTGTCTTCTAGCAAGAGCTTTTGGATCAATCCCTAGCTTTTCAGCCTCTTAATTCACAACCTGGATCAGGGCAGGTTTGTTTAACCTTTCCTCCTCAGTTGATTTCTTTATCAAATCTTCCTTCTCAAGATGAGCCTGAATTTCAGGTGTAGTGAGATCATACATTACTCTATTTATCTCATAAGGCACTTTGACTGGTTCATCAGGGTCTGGTCTAACAACCAAGGAAGCAAGTACCGACTTTGGGCTTGGCTTAGGCTCTGTGGTTATGAGATGCCTTTTCCTTTGTCCAGATAAGTTGATGAGGATGGAGTTGCTTCAGGAGCTTGATATGATGAGCAGGAACAACTTGAGTTGGTGGTATGTCCCCCCTCAGTCTGAGAAGGAGTTTGTTGGCTTGAGGAGGCTTCAATGACTTTCTCCCCCTCAACTGTTGCAGGAGCCAAGGTGAGAGTAAGAGCTGGTATACTCATTGAAGTTGAGGGAGCAGCATGACCCTTAAAGGCCTGATAGATTTCAGTCATCATGGATTTGATGTCTGAAGTGTCTTTCTGAAGTGTTGTTACCTTGGCCTTAAGAGTTGCCTAAGAAGTCTCAAGAGCAGTCATTCTAGGCCCAAGATTCCAGGCCATAGAATTTGAAGATTTAGACCAACCTACCACATTCTTCTCTAGTAGACTGAATGAAGATTCGATGAGTCCACTGAAGAGCTGATACCTTGAATGTTGGAGGACTTCAGTAGGGTGACTAGCTCAGTGAGGTGACCTGAATTTTGCTGGTAGGTCTCAAAGGCCTTAAGAAGCTTCTTTGTGAGCTCAGGATCATCTTTGACAGACTCTTGAATAGTTGCAACGCTCTCAGTAATTTGGCGAGAGAAGCATTGAACTTGTTGAGATGTGCTTCTAGAGTCGTCAGGGAGAAACCAAGTACTGCGTGTTGCTCGAAGGTGTCATCATGATAAGCATCAACAGATGCCTTTAAGTCAGCATAGCTAACTGCAACTTCACAGTGCTGATCCCAGAGTTCATCAGTGAGTCCATTAAAGAGGCTGTGAGTAGCTTTCCTCAAGAATTTCACCAGCTGTCTTTTAGTGAGAGGGAGTATATTGTCATACTTCTTTAAATTTGCAGAGCAAGAAGATGTAGAATGATGAAGCGAAAAGTGTTTCGCTTTTAGGGGGTCATTTAAGCCCTAATCCGTAATTATTTGATCAAATATTGCCCTAAATCGTTCCTTTTGTCATTTTAGGTACTTTGAAGAGGAATTCTGGAATAGGAAGCATTTTGGACGTTTTTGGAGCATAAAAGTGAAGAAAACGACAAAGTCTCAAAATATGCTGGAAACAGTACCTGACGGCGTCACGCTCTATCAAGTGACGGCGTCACGCTTTGACAAGACAAAGGATGATTTTTACACCAGAAGCCCCAGAAAGATTTGATGATTTTAAGGGTGACGGCGTCACGCTTTGTGACGCCTAGACCGTCACGTTATGTGGTAAAAAGAGACGGCTGATGCGTGGTTTTGTAACCTTACAACAGGTTTTACCTCTCGAGGGATCTCAAGAGGCTTACAACCCCACCAGGCAGTGTACCTGACCGATGTAGTATAGGATAGTGGTAAGTACGGGGGATTGATCGTTCTCTCACAGGGAATAGTGTTCGTTAGGACAGAAAAACTACTCTAATAGGTCTAAGGGTGAAGGAAGATTCTTTTTGTATTTTTATATTTTTAGGAAAGCAAGTAAAATCTCGGTTTTGAAGGAGTGGGCGGAATTAGTTGCTAGTCAACTAACCCAAAATTACTACAATTGCAAATAAAATAAAATAACTAAACTATTTGGTTGTGAAAACTATATGGAGAAAAGTTGTGTTTACTTAGACTTCATTACTCCCTAACTATCTTTTACCGGTTAATTGATATGTATGTTACTTGTGTGGATGAAGGGTGTATTCCTAATAACTCATGGAGTGGCATACATATCTCTCCAATTCTATGAGCTCTTATCTCCTCCTATGCCATGCACGGCACAACCATAGGGATTGTAAACAGTGGCTCATGCGTTAAATACTACCTTAATAGCCTAGTATGCCTTGGCTACATGTTTCCCAAGACGTTCAAGCACGTTACCATAAAGGAGGTTGGCCAGTTTTCTTGAGCCTAACATTGATGGAACAATCATCCCAACAAACAACAACACATCAATTAACCAATAATTAATAGTTAGGTTTCATTAGATCTAAGCAAACACAAGAGAATTTAGCTACACATGTTAATTAAAAGACAAGCAAAAGAGATAATCAACCAACACATAGACATATTGATTGAATTAAAGTGAAGACTTATCTTTAATTAAGCATGAGGGTTCCAAGGGTTGGAAACCCTAAAAAGTACAGAAAATTCGTCTTAGGGTTTGGTGCCAAAAGTTCCCCACAAAGTTCCACACAATGAATGAAAAATAGAAAACTATATATAGATTTTACACTCTGACGGCGTCAGGTTATAGGGTCTGACGCCGTTAGCCCGCCGCCATTAGGTTTCTCGGATGGCCTAGATCCACTTCTGACGCCGTCACCCTTTGTTTCCTTCTGGGCCATCACTCTTTAGCTCATAACCTGACGGCCTACACCATGTAACACCTGACGGCGTCAGGTGTATAAGTTCCAAATCTTTCTGGCCCGTCATTTGTAAAATGGTTTCCACTCCTTTGTCAACGTTTGCTGACGGCGTCACCTTGTGACTCTGACGCCGTCAGGTAGTAATTACAGCTTCTTTTGAGACTTTGTCGTTTTCTTCACTTTTATGCTCCAAAAACGTCCAAATATGCATGTTTTCCAGAATTCCTCTCAAAAGTACCTAAAATGACAAAAGGAACGATTTAGGGCATTATTTGATCACATTTACACGAATTAAGGCTTAAATGACCCCTTAAAAGCGTAACACTTTTCGTCTCATCAAATACCCTTACACTTGGGATTTGCTTGTCCTCAAGCAAATGAGCTTTTATTCCAATCAAAATATGAGTTAGGGGTCATTTAACACAAATATAAAAGTAATTACAACAAGTAGTCATTCGACCCTAATCATAACAAGCACGGAAATCATACACTAGCACCTCACAAATAGTGTTTGGATACTCTCATCTCTCAAGTGTCATAGAATTATATCTTATAAATGAAAACGGAAAATATCACTCACTACCTGTCATAGCAAATTGATTACCATAGGCTTGGGAGAGGATCAATTACTCCTCTACTAGGCGTAAGCACCTAAGATAAACTATCAAAGAGGGCTTTCCAAAGGGTTATAATGTAAGGTGTAGGGATATGATAAACACGGTTTGGTTGGAATAAAGGGTATTTTAATGGTGGCGAGTTAATTATCATGATCAAATACATGCACTATACATCGTTGCTTAAGCCAAGACTCGACTCAATCTAAAGCTAAAAATGAAATAACAAAAACTAAAAAGGAACATAAAAGGAAACGGGATGGTAGTCCGTATGTTTTTCTCTTTTCTTTTTCATATTTTTTTGTATTTTTCTTGATTTTTCGATTTTTTTTTCATACACTCTTGCCCTACCATCCAAAATAATACATCATAGGTGAGTTGCATTCCCCTTACACTTGAATCTTTACATAACTTTACAATTACTATTCTAATGACTCGAATTAAGATAATTGAAAAACTTGGAGTACTTTTAAAATATTTAGCACATATGGGGGTAATAATGTTGTTCTTCCCCATTACTCCATTACACTAGTACTTTACCTATGAGTCCCAATCGTCCCAAAACAATATGTACAAGGATATGACTTGACTTAGCAACCATGTAATTGACTAGATAATTAACTAAGGGTTTAACAAAAATGTTGTCACAATAATGCACCAAATGTGAGTGCATACAAGGTATGCTAAGGCGATTTGGGTGTACATTTAAGTGGGGTGTAACAAATTCTCACTTTGAGTAAGATGCTCAAAGGTCGAAATGAAAAGATAGGCTCGGAGGGGTGTACTAGGGGTATCGTGTACCAAAAATGGATACAACGCAAAGGGTGTGGGAGAATTACTTGACCAATGAAGTCAATGTAATTATAACAAAAATACGGGTGTAAAAAATGGGTTAATCCTAATGCTTCTTATCATGTAGTAGATCTTAACTACATGAATGTAGTCTCACTTGTGGATTTGAGATGGTCCTAACGCAAGTTCTAGAATCTAAGTGCTACCGGTACTCACATCATAGCACCAAAGATGGATGCTTTTCCTACCAATTCTAGGGGCGAACCTCACATATTTGGGGTGGAAAATTTTTTTAGTGGTACGGTTTTGTGCTAGTCATACAATTTCCTATCCATGAGACGCTCATTAAGATCAAGGTTTCACTTCTAAATGTTGTAAAAAATTTTAAATTGGCGCTAAAATCGCCTTAACAAATATTTCTCTTGGTTTTATTACAAATTTACTATAGAACAAAGCAAAACATCAAGCGTAATTGTATTCTCAACGGTGCCTTCATTTACCCCCCCTTACACTTAAACCGAACATTGTCCCCAATGTTCAAATAGAAGATGTAAAAGTAAATAAAATGAAAGAATGAAATCAAATACTCCCCTGAAATCGTTTGATGTGGATAGTGAGGTAACATGGTTAGATCTTCTTCCAAGAAAGACGAACGCTCAAAGCTTCCCTTCCGAAATAAATATCGTCTTCTTGTCCAAAATAACATGTTAACCTGAAAAAGATAAAGGCCAACCTCGCATAAAATCGGCGGTATAATCTATATAAGGATATAATGCTTGTGGAATGAATATTTTTGCGGAATTCCGGGAGATTATAAGTTAAAGAATTGACAAAACTTTTTATGTTTCCGGAAGAAATATAAAACTTTCAAAAATTGCAGAAAATTATAGCCTGACGCCGTCAGGTGTTATGCCTGACGCCGTCAGAATGATCTGACAGAATTCTCATGTTAAGTTTCCGGAAAAAATTCTGGAAAAACTAGACCTTACTTCCTGGAATTCCTGCAAAAATTCATTATGACTCGATACAAGCATTTGACTCAAACAAATACTAATATGTATGTTAATTTACATTGTCATGATTCATGTTCATTCGTTCTTTATAAACCGATTTAGATTTCCCTTACACTTAGCTTTTGCAAAATACCTTTATATGTAGTTAAGACGAAGTTAAAAACAAAATAAAGCATTTTTACAATTTTGTTTGAAGCATGAATCAATAACAAGAAATATAACTTACATACGGAAACAAATAAAATCAAACAAACACACAAACAAACACAAAGCATGAGTTGCCTCCCAAGAAGCGCTTTTCTTTATTAACGAGTCTTGTAGCTAGACTCAAAGACACCGGCTCATCTAGTGTCACTAATGCTTACGTATCTAAGCGTGAGTCACCTAATTGTTGCTTCATCCTTCTTATAGTTGTTATTAAATTCCAAACATCCCCGATAGTACCTCTTATTCTTTTCATGAGGGTACTTAAGTCCTTTTCTAATATCGTTCTCGCTCAACATACTATAGGGGGGAAACCTATTGCATTCCTCAATAGAAAAGTTTTTATACCTAGGGTGTGTTCGGGGCATTCGATAAACAAAATCCTCATCCCCATTTGAGAATGTAACCAACCCTTCCATTAGCTTTTCATCTAAGTTGGTTAACCTTTTGAAGGGCCTCCCAAATACAACTTGGGTTAAGTTACTATCAATAAACTCTTTTAGATCTTCTATAACCATAAAGTCTGTTTGATAGGTAAAGCTTCCTACAAACACATGCAACGTCTTAGCCCTAGCAACTATATTCTCTCCTTGATATTCTAACTCTTTTACCATGATTTTATTGTATTCAGCACGCAAAATTATGTTCATTGGCAAGGATGAGTTGAGGTAGGCGTCAAAGCTTCTAAATCCAATTTTGCAAGGAAATTTCATGTTAAACAGACTATCTTTCTCGATCTTTGTTCTGGGGTCAACATAGCTTATAAGGTTAGCTCCTTCCCATCCTACAGGGCCATCTACTACCTCCCCACTCCCTAGGTCCTCATCGAAATCCGACGAATAGTAAAAAGGGCCGTTTTCATGGTCGGTGTCATGGTCAGATTCGTCCATATCAGAATGGTTGTCAAAGTGGTGATCGGGTGATAGGTCTGGTGGGTTTTCGTTTTCAACAATAGGGGGTAGGTTG
>LBNU01016253.1:79622-100714 GCA_014162995.1 Artemisia annua
AAAATAAATATCTAAACTATTGTGGTTGTGAAAACAATATGGAGAAAATTGTGTTTACTTAGATTTCATTACTCCCTAACTATCTTTTACCGGTTAATTGATATGTATGTTACTTGTGTGGATGAAGGGTGTATTCCTAATAACTCATGGAGTGGCATACATATCTCTCCAATTCTATGAGCTCTTATCTCCCCCTATGCCATGCACGGCACAACCATAGGGATTGTAAACAGTGGCTCATGCGTTAAATACTACCTTAATAGCCTAGTATGCCTTGGCTACATGTTTCCCAAGACGTTCAAGCAGGTTACCATAAAAGGAGGTTAGCCAGTTTTCTTGAGCCTAACATCGATGGAACAATCATCCCAACAAACAACAACACATCAATCAACCAATAATTAATAGTTAGGTTTCATTAGATCTAAGCAAACACAAGAAGAATTTAGCCTAGCATGTTAATTGAAAGACAAGCAAAAGAGATAATTAACCAACACATAGACATATTGATTAAATTAAAGTGAGGACTTATCTTCAATTGAACATGAGGGTTCCAAGGGTTGGAAACCCTAAAAAAGTACAGTAAATTCGTCTTAGGGTTTGGTGCCAAAAGTTCCCCACAAAGTTCCACACAATGAATGAAAAATAGAAAACTATATATAGATTTTACACTCTGACGGCGTCAGGTTATAGAGTCTGACGCCGTCAGCCCGCCGCCATTAGGTTTTTCGGATGGCCTAGATCCACTTCTGATGCCGTCACCCTTTGTTTCCTTCTGGGCCGTCACTCTTTAGCTCATAACCTGACGGCCTATACCATGTAACACCTGACGGCGTCAGGTGTAAAAGTTCCAAATCTTTCTGGCCCGTCATTTGTAAAATGGTTTCCACTCCTTTGTCAACGTTTGCTGACGGCGTCACCTTGTGACTCTGACGCCGTCAGGTAGTAATTACAGCTTCTTTTGAGACTTTGTCGTTTTCTTCACTTTTATGCTCCAAAAACGTCCAAACATGCATGTTTTCCAGAATTCCTCTCAAAAGTACCTAAAATGACAAAAGGAACGATTTAGGGCATTATTTGATCACATTTACACGAATTAAGGCTTAAATGACCCCTTAAAAGCGTAACACTTTTCGTCTCATCAACGGCCCCGAAGGATTTATAAGGGGGCGGCGTCAAGAGTGGATCTGAGCAATCCGAATATTTGTTTGGCGGCGAGGTGACGACGTCACACTCTAAAACGTGACACCGTCACGATGTAAAATCTATATATACTTTTCTAATTTTCATTCATTAGTGTGCAACTTTTAGGAAAAACCCTAGCTCGTATTTTACTGGATTTTTAAGGGGTTTTCACCCTTGAAACCTTGATGCTTAATTAAAGATAAGTCTTCTTCCAAATCAATCAATATGTCTATGTGTTGTTTGATTATATCTTATGCCTGTCTTTCAATTAACATGCTAGGCTAGGTTTTTATTGTGTTTGCTTAGATCTAATGAAACCTAGCTATTGATTATATGTTGTTGGTTTGCTTGTGATTATTGTGGTTGGTTGAAGTTGATGTTAGGCTTAAGAAAACTGGCTAACCTCCTATACGGTAACATGCTTGAACATCTTAAGAAACATGAATCGGATGTGTAATACGATTATTTGGTTGTATTTAATGCATGAGCGAATTCTAATGATCCCATGTTAGGAGCTTAAATCGGCTCGACATAGGAGTGAAGTAGGAGCTTATAGAGTTAGGGAAGATTGTACACGGCCCTACGAATGGTTTAAAGGAATATAACCCGTCATCCACATAATCACAACAAACCAATTAACATATAAAAGATAGCTAGGGAGTAAGGAAGTCTAAGTAAACACATATTTCTCATTTATAAGTTTCACAACCTTTAATTTTCTTGTTATTTAATTTTATTTGCAAAAGTAGATATTTGGGTTAGTTGGCTAGCAACTAATTCCGCCCACTCCTTCCAAAACCGAGATTTTTACTTGCTTTCATAAATATAAAAAATACAAAAAGAATCATCCCTCACCTCTAGACCTAGTAGATAAATTTCAATCCTAACGAACACTATTCTTTGAGTTGAACGATCAATCCCCCGGTACTTGCCACTTCACTATACTACATCGGTCAGGTACACTTCCTGGTGGGGATTGCAAGCTTCTCAATATCCATTGAGAGGTAAAACCTACTGAAGGTTGCAAAACCACACATCAAGTTTTTGGCGCCGCTGCCGGGGAATAGTTATTGCTTAGATTGAAAATTTTATTTTTACTTAGGTCTACTCATTAGAATCCTTTCTAATGAGATTTTTATTTTTATTTTTCTAGGTTTTCGTTAGTCTATCTTTTTCTTCGTGTCTTTATTCGTAACCATTACCATCCGCCATAATGGAAGGTGGTAACATCCTTGATCCCAACAACCCACCACAACAAAACCATCCCCAGCCAAACCAACCTCCTAGAGCCCGTACTTTAGGAGAATACTCCTGTCCTAGCCACCAAGGCTATCGAAACACCATTGAGCTCACCCAAGGAGCCAATGTGTCTCACTTGCGATCCGACACCATCCGATTGGTGCAAAGCGGATGTGCATTCCATGGACTTCGTTCCGAAGATCCAAATCAACACCTCAAGGACTTTCTTAAGATCGTAGATTCCATAAACCTTGATGTTGACACTCGAGAGACTACCCGATTACGTCTCTTTCAATTCTCTCCGCGGGACCAAGCTAGTCAGTGGCTAGAACGTCGACCCGCAGGATCCATCACCTCTTGGGATGCTCTCATCACTCTCTTCCTTGCTGACTTCTTCCCACCAGGGAGGACTACCAAGTTAAGGAGTGACATCCTTATGTTCGAACAACTTCAAGGCGAAACCCTCTACAAGGCGTGGACCCGGTTTAATGATATGCTTCAAAGGGTCCCTCATCACGGTATAAATCTATGGCTTCAAATTCAAATCTTCTATGATCACGTTAATTACCACAAAAAGTATCTCATCGATCGAGCCGCCGGGGGCAGATTACGTGACAGAAATGCCGAGGAATCATGGGAAATCATAGACAAGCTTGTAACTTACAATAATGAGGTATGGGAGACCTCTCATATTGTGAAATCGATTGATGCTTCTAAACCTTCCGAAGAAAGCCTTGACGCCCTCGAGAAAAGAGTTGACGACCTATCTGAAAGGGAAAAGAGATGTCTAAGTCCACAACGAGTAACGGTTAACTCCATCTCCAACACAAAGCCGACACCATTATCTGAATCACCTCGTAGGGAGAGTGTTGAATCTTTCTATAAACGTGCTCAACCTATTCCACCTCCCAGATACTTAGTCCTGAATTCGAAAACCGAATGAGAGAATATATGTCAACACATTCCGAAGGCTAGCAAGATTCGAGGAGGCCGTTTACAGGCAGAGCGAGGAAATGCAAGAGAAAATGGCTGAGATGATGAATCTTCTGAAGGAATACACAAAAACAAAAGCCCCCGAGAAGGTGTTGATGCGAGGACACATCAATAACCCCAACACTAAATTTGTTAATACCGTTTCCATCATCCACGAGGGCGACAATGAAGGAAGGGGAGAGATGATAACTAAGGAATGTAACAAAATTGACCTCATTCCACATGGTGGTGACACTGAGACGATCAAGTGCGGTTTTGACGAAAGAAAGGAGACACCGCCTGAAGAGCGCCCCATAGAAGAACCACCAAAATCACAACAAGTAAAGCACTACTTGAAGCACGACATAAACAAGGAAACGATAAACGATTGGGTGAGAAATTATCGACGAATTCATCTTCCAGAAAAGAAGACGCCGGGCGACGAAGCAGATGTGATACCCGGGGGGCAATTGTACGGAAGTCTCCTGAAACAAAAGATAGTCGCTAAGCAAGAATTTCATGGAGTCTTCGAGGTACCATGCGGCATAGGCAAGCTCAAATATTTGGATGCAGTAGCTGACCAAGGTTCCGACGTAAGTTTAATGCCTTTATCCAACTATACTCAATTAACTGACAAGCCACCTTCCATTACCCATGATGAGACGAAAAGTGTACCCGTTTTAGGGGGTCATTTAAGCCCTAATTCGAGTAAATGTGATCAAATAATGCCCTAAATCGTTCCTTTTGTCATTTTAGGTACTTTTGAGAAGAATTCTGGAAAACATGCATATTTGGACGTTTTTGGAGCATAAAAGTGAAGAAAACGACAAAGTCTCAAAAGAAGCTGAATTTCCTACCTGACGGCGTCAGAGTCACAAGGTGACACCGTCAGCCAACGTTGACAAAGGAGAAAAATTAGATTACACTAGACGCCCTATAAAGAAAACAAGACATTTACACCTGACGGCGTCAGGTGTTAAATGGAGTAGGTCATCAGGTGTTGAGCTAAAGAGTGACGGCCCAGAAGAGTTTAAAGGGTGACGGCGTCAGAAGTAGATCTAGGCCATCCGAGAACCCTAGTGGCNAATTAGATTACACTAGACGCCCTATAAAGAAAACAAGACATTTACACCTGACGGCGTCAGGTGTTAAATGGAGTAGGTCATCAGGTGTTGAGCTAAAGAGTGACGGCCCAGAAGAGTTTAAAGGGTGACGGCGTCAGAAGTAGATCTAGGCCATCCGAGAACCCTAGTGGCGGCAAGCTGACGGCGTCAGACCCTATAACCTGACGCCGTCAGAATGTATTTTCTATATATACTTTTCTATTTTTCCTTCATTAGTGTGGAACTTTTGGTGCAACTTAGGGAAAAACCCTAAAGACGATTTTAGTTGTAATTTTAAGGGTTTTCCACCCTTGGAACCCTCATGTTCAATTAAAGATAAGTCCTCACTTAAATTAATCAATATGTCTATGTGTTGGTTAATCATATCTTATGCTTGTCTTTTAATTAACATGCTAGGCTAAGTTTTTCTTGTGTTTGCTTAGATCTAATGAAACCTAACTATTAATTATTGGTTGATTGGTGTGTTATTACTTGTCTTGGATAATTGTTCCATCGATGTTAGGCATAAGAAAACTGGCGATGCTCCTATATGGTAATACGCTTGAACGTCTTAAGAAACATGTAACCAAGGCATACTAGGTTATTAAGGTAGTATTTAACGCATGAGCCACTGTTTACAATCCCTATGATTATTTGTACGCATAGTTGTAGGAGGAGATAAGAGCTCATAGAATTGGAGAGATATGTATGCCACTCCATGAATTGTTAAGGAACACACCCTTCATCCACGCAATTAATACACACACCAATTAACCGGTAAAAGATAGTTAGGGAGTAAGGAAGTCCAAGTAAACACATTTGTCTCCATATAAGTTTTCACAACCACAATAGTTTTAGTTATTTTATTTTATTTTATTTGCAATTGTAGTTTTTGGGTTAGTTGACTAGCAACTAATTCCGCCCACTCCTTCAAAACCGAGATTTTTACTTGCTTTCAAAAGAATATGAAAATACAAAAAAATAATCTTCCTCCACCCTTAGACCTTTTAGAGTAGTTTTTCTATCCTAACGAACACTATTCCCTGTGAGAGAACGATCAATCCCCCGTACTTGCCACTACACTATACTACACCGATCAGGTACACTGCCTGGTGGGATTGCAAGCTTCTCGAGATCCCTCGAGAGGTAAAACCTGTTTGCGTGGTCGCAATCCCGCGCATTAAGTTTTTGGCGCCGCTTCCGGGGAATAGTTATTGTTTAGGTAGAATTTTTATTTTATTAGGTCTACTCACTAGATTCCATTCTAGTGAGATTTTTATTTTATTTTTATAGGTTTTCTTTAGTCTATCTTTTCTTCGTGCCCTTTGTTCGTAAAACCATTTTCATTTGTCATCATGACGGATGAAATTCCATTTAGATCACTAACAATAGAGGAACAATTAGTTTNAGCCAACGTTGACAAAGGAGAAAAATCAGATTACACTAGACGCCCTATAAAGAAAACAAGACATTTACACCTGACGCCGAGTAGGACGTCAGGTGTTGAGCTAAAGAGTGACGGTCCAGAAGACTTTAAAGGGTGACGGCGTCAGAAGTAGATCTAGGCCATCCGAGAACCCTAGTGGCGGCGAGCTGACGGCGTTAGACCCTATAACCTGACGCCGTCAGAATGTGTTTTCTATATATACTTTTCTATTTTTCCTTCATTAGTGTGGAACTTTTGGTGCAACTTAGGGCAAAACCCTAAAGACGATTTTAGCTGTAATTTTAAGGGTTTTCCACCCTTGGAACCCTCATGTTCAATTAAAGATAAGTCCTCACTTAAATTAATCAATATGTCTATGTGTTGGTTAATCATATCTTATGCTTGTCTTTTAATTAACATGCTAGGCTAAGTTTTTCTTGTGTTTGCTTAGATCTAATGAAACCTAACTATTAATTATTGGTTGATTGGTGTGTTATTACTTGTCTTGGATGATTGTTCCATCGATGTTAGGCTTAAGAAAACTGGCGATGCTCCTATATGGTAATATGCTTGAACGTCTTAAGAAACATGTAACCAAGGCATACTAGGTTATTAAGATAGTATTTAACGCATGAGCCACTGTTTACAATCCCTATGATTATGTGTACGCATAGTTGTAGGAGGAGATAAGAGCTCATAGAATTGGAGAGATATGTATGCCACTCCATGAATTGTTAAGGAATACACCCTTCATCCACGCAATTAATACACACACCAATTAACCGGTAAAAGATAGTTAGGGAGTAAGGAAGTCCAAGAAAACACATTTGTCTCCATATAAGTTTTCACAACCACAATAGTTTTAGTTATTTTATTTTATTTTATTTGCAATTGTAGTTTTTGGGTTAGTTGACTAGAAACTAATTCCGCCCACTCCTTCAAAACCGAGATTTTTACTTGCTTTCAAAAGAATATGAAAATACAAAAAAAAAAATCTTCCTCCACCCTTAGACCTTTTTGAGTAGTTTTTCTATCCTAATGAACACTATTCCCTGTGAGAGAACGATCAATCCCCCGTACTTGCCACTACACTATACTACACCGATCAGGTACACTGCCTGGTGGGATTGCAAGCTTCTCGAGATCCCTCGAGAGGTAAAACCTGTTTGCGTGGTCGCAATCCCGCGCATCAAGTTTTTGGCGCCGCTGCCGGGGAATAGTTATTGTTTAGGTAGAATTTTTATTTTATTAGGTCTACTCACTAGATTCCATTCTAGTGAGATTTTTATTTTATTTTTATAGGTTTTCTTTAGTCTATCTTTTCTTCGTGCCCTTTGTTCGTAAAACCATTTTCATTTGTCATCATGACGGATGAAATTCCATTTAGATCACTAACAATAGAGGAACAATTAGTTTACTCGGATAGATTTGCTTCTTGTTGTTCCAATGAATTTTTAAGTGATCTTATGTATATACAAGAGGAGATGGGTGTAAAGTTTGATAGTTTTGATGAATTGTGTGCATGTGTGGCCTCTATTAAACAATCGTTGTTAGGATCAATTCCTTTTAGTAAGACCCTTTGGAAAGACTTTGAGGAAAGCCTCCTAACCGTGAACCATAAGTTTAATGAATTAATGGGTTCGTACACATCACAACTTGAGGAGGATTTAGCCGAACATGATCACATTGAGCAAAAAGACTTAGGTTTTATGATCAATGACTTTGAATCTCAAGGAACACATGATGAATCCTTTAGGCAAATTGAACATAGTGATCAAGTTATTGAGGAAGATTCTTACGAATCGGACATAGAACTTGAACTGGCTAGAGAAGGATTTGAGATACTTAGGAACATGTTTAGGTTAGATTCTACTAAAACACATGATGAGGATAAGGATGAGGTAAATAACACAAACCTACAAAGTACTCTACAACTCCCACCATCACTTGAGGAGTACACACCACCTGTGACTTACCCGGAAGAAGTAAAAGAGACTATAGGAACCCCAATAGAGGTAGAGACCTTGGACCAAACACAACTAGATGAAATAGGTTTGAATATTTGTAGTCATAACCTTTCCTTTAGTTCTATGGAAGTTCCTAGTTTTGATGAATCGGAGCCTCAACCAAAACCGTTACCTAATCTTCCATCCTTGGATGAAAATTTAGGAATTGAAATAGGTCCCGATCCACCCATCAAACCATATAGTACGGGTAGTTTTACGATGAAGGTAGTAGACTCTAAACCATGTGGAATGGAAGCCAATATAGGAGTGAACCATGACCTTACATACTTACATCACCCATTCATGATTGATCACAAAAAACATTATGGGTTTAAACCGGGTTTATTATGTCAAGATGGATTTCTAACTAGGAGTCTCTCGAAGTTGATAGAAGATGATCCCTTTTTAGGAGAAAACTTTAATTCACCCATGGACCAAAGTGAACTAGGTAAGGTTATGATGAAAGGAGCATACCCCTTTGAGTATATAATTCATCCACCACTCTTTCCTCACGAGGCATACTTCCACCGAGATGGTGTGTATCGCTACTACCACCAGCACTTAATCCTAAGTGTAGGAAAAACCTCACCTTTATCTGCTAAATAAGGATAGAGTCAGGCTCGTGACTCGAACAAAAACAAGCGCTTATTGGGAGGCAACCCAAGCTTTGTGTGTTTATTTGTTTGTTTGTTTGATTTTATTTGCTTCCGTATGTATGTTTTATTTCTATTGTTATTGATTCATGCTTCAAACTAACTTGTGAAAATGCTTTATTTTGTTTTTAACTTCGTCTTAACTACATATAAAGGTATTTTGCAAAAGCTAAGTGTAAGGGAAATCTAAATCGGTTTATGAAGAACGAATGAACATGAATCATAACAATGTAAATTAACATACATATTAGTATTTGTTTGAGTCAAATGCTTGTATCGAGTAATAATGAATTTTTGCAGGAATTCCAGGAAGTAAGGTCTAGTTTTTCCAGAATTTTTCCCGGAAACTTAACATGAGAATTCTGTCAGATCATTTCTGACGGCGTCAGGCATCAAAACCTGACGGCGTTAGGCAGTAATTTTCTGCAATTTTTGAAAGTTTTGTTTTTCTTCCGGAAACATAAAGTTTTGCTAATTCTCTAACTTATAATCTCCAGGAATTCTGCAAAAATATTCATTCCACAAGCATTATATCCTATTATAGATTATACCGCCGATGTTATGTGAGGTTGGCCTTTATTCTGTCACAATTCTCCATTTCAGGCCAATTTTCTTTATTCCCGACATTTCCTATTCATTGAATTTCAATTCAACATTTCACGTAAACAGGGTTTACGGGTATCCATTTGACGAGACCGGGTAGGTTAAGTCACATTGTCAACCATCATACATTTTCTAGACTAGGGTTAGTCTACATTGCATCACGACATCATTTGCATTCTATTCCACTCGTAGATATATATTTTCAAGTTACCATTATTTATTTATTTGTATATAAATAATAAGACAAGTTATTAGTTTTTAACCTAATGTACCAAACAAATTCCACTAGAGCACTAATATATTTTTATATTAGTTATTTTTCCACTAAGGTTATAAAACTATATATTATTTATTTTTGGTGGTTAACCAAATAATAAACCTTTACTTGAACTATATACAACAAGAATTGTACCAACAAAGCAATACCTATCAAAATACCCAATGTTTATGAAAATTATATTTTTATAATTTTTACGACTTTATTATATCCCGTATTGTCCCGATATATTTTACGTTTAGTTAACCCGGTACACGATAACGCTAAAATACCAAACGATGCACTAAACGGTACCCCGTAAAACCAAAGCGGGACAAAATATGACTAGCCACCCACCTCCTATGAGGTGGCCGGCCAAGGGGTCACATGGGACACTTGGTGCCCTCTAAACATTTCCACTAAATTTACTAACACCTAAATCTATCTCATAACTTGCATGTGAATTTTGTGATCAAGAAAATTTTCCTTCTCTTTTCTTTGTGCTCTCTAGCTCGTTCCAACCTACAAGACCAAGAGGACCCAAAATTTTTCAAGTTTCAAGTTATTTACAAGTAGTAGATACATCCATTACAAGGTTTTGAGATATAAACCTATGGATTGTTAGGTTTTTACATTTTAAAAGAGTTAAGGCTTCCAAGTAAGTGAACCACTAATTTTTCTATAAATTTCACCATGAAATCCTTGTTAGGTTTATGTAGAAATTTCATTTTTGAACTTGCCTATGAAGTCTATACCACAAAAACCTAATTTTCTATCATTTTATGTGAAAAATGGAGTTCTTATGAAATATTGGTGAAATGGTTGAAGTGGTGATATTAGGGAACCCATGACACCCTAAGAAGGTGTATGGTAGATTAAGGGATGAGTTGTTGTTGATAGTAGTGAATTTGGACATGTACAAACCAAGTTATATCATTTTTGGAACTATATATAAACATTCTGTCCCTATTTTAAAAGTTGGAAAAATTCAGTGAGTCTTGGTATATTTTGGACCTAAGATATAGAAAATACATTCTTAGATGAAACTATGGCCTTTTGAACCGCTAAAAACGGACCTATAACGAAGAAATTATGCCAAAAACAAGTTGCTACTAGACTTGAACATTTTCCGGAAAATTCATTGCTGATGTACGAATTAACTTGGTCAAAAACGAGCCTTAGACCTTTCCAAAACTTGCCAAACTATTGAAAATATGTTAGTATATATTCTTACCTTTCCGGGGATATAAAGAACTTGAAAATCGGCCTTATAACGAATTAGTTATGATTTTTCGAAAGTTATTATTTTCACTAATAAACCACCAGCACTTACCCAGAAATTTTCTAAGTATACCTAGAAACACCCATGTTGAGAGCCATTTTCCCGTCAATTGACTCAGTTTTGGAGTTTTGTACCACAAGGAACAAAAGTTAGAGCACCTGGCCTAGTTTTCAAATCAAAAAGCCGTTCGTCATTTGGACTTAAGATGAGTAATCTACACTCATCCAAATATTCATAAAAACTGCCCAGAAATGGCAGCTTTAGCCTAAAATACCATACTTCTCGACCATTTAGCATAAAATCTAGACACTTTGAGCAAAACTTCACTCCTGAACATTTTGAGGCTTGGTGCTAGGCTTTCCAGAAATACCAATTTTATTTCCTAACTCTCAATATTCACTGATTTACAACTAGTTTTCCGAAGCCATTTTTAACCGTATTTCAAAAATTACAAAGTGTTGTATCTTACGTCTAAAAGCTAAATTTCACTATATTTCACTATAGAACTACCGTATAACATTATTAAACCATATAAACATGTAATAATCACCATGACCTTATACGAAGATATAAATTATATTTTCGACAACAATACATATTTTGAATACAAAACGAGTGGTATAGATTATAGTGCAAGTGCATACATGAACCGATTTCATAATCTAAAGTAGATTACATGCATTCATTTTAGGTTGCGGCTAGGAGTTGCACCTCATTACTTCAGTTCATACATTCCATATTATGCCATTCCTTGAGGTGAGTTTTCATAGCCCCATTTATGTTTTTATTGTTTTCAAATCCCACGGGGGAGAATACATTAATGATACTGAGACATTCGAGTCTCAGCAGGTTACCTTACATTCTCACTATCAGCATCATTTACCATTCTCTAGTCTCACTACTCACCAAATTCATAAGTGGATATTACCAATGACTTTTCTAGAAAGACTTTACATGCCATCTTTGAGAAGAATTCCTTGATACTTTAAGACCATTCGAAACTCAACAGGAATCATGAAATATCACAATTATCACTGACCTAGTTGTCAAGATTCTATCATCTTGAAAGTACTAGCCTACCCGAATTACAAGATTCGTTTCGATACAAATGCTCACTAAGCGACACTATAAAGATGAATCCAGCCTTCTAAACCAGATTATAGAACCTTCAAGTGAACATGATCTCACCAATAGGCATTATCCAAATTAGATGTTAGACATCAATACATACATGTAGACATACCCACCCGACTATTTCATCATTTTTAATGCCTACACTTTTCAATGAATTCCCTCCAAACTACAATTATACGAATCATACATCTTGTAAGAAATATTTTTCTAAGACACTTATCGCTTTGACAAGCAATTCCTTTTGGTCAATCTTTTATAAAACTTGTGACAGATTACAACAATAGATATCACATGAACATAAGGATCACACCATTTGAGAGCACTTTATGGTCGAAGTGCTAATCACATATTGACGGACCGAAATCGGAAAAAGCCCAATTCACTAGTCCAACACATATTCATGAAACAAGCAAGAAGTGATTATTTGATGAATTACTCATCTTTCAATAGAAGAAATCCAACTCAATGACAAACTTGAACCTTGTGGAAGAACCAGTAGAAATCATGGACTGTAAGGTCATACAATGAAACAGAGTCAAATTCTATCATGAAATTCGCGAGAATTCCCGAAGAAGTCCCGAGTATACTAGGGTACGGGAAGACCAAAAGCGATTCAATTATCCACATCATTTTACCAATACCACTCCCGAGACCAACATGAACCGAATCCAGGGACTGGATTCCTGTTAGGAGGGGAGAATGTCACAATTCTCCATTTCAGGCCAATTTTCCTTATTCCCGACATTTCCTATTCATTGAATTTCAATTCAACATTTCACGTAAACAGGGTTTACGGGTATCCATTTGACGAGACCGGGTAGGTTAAGTCACATTGTCAACCATCGTACATTTTCTAGACTAGGGTTAGTCTACATTGCATCACGACATCATTTGCATTCTATTCCACTCGTAGATATATATTTTCAAGTTACCATTATTTATTTATTTGTATATAAATAATAAGACAAGTTATTAGTTTTTAACCTAATGTACCAAACAAATTCCACTAGAGCACTAATATATTTTTATATTAGTTATTTTTCCACTAAGGTTATAAAACTATATATTATTTATTTTTGGTGGTTAACCAAATAATAAACCTTTACTTGAACTATATACAACAAGAATTGTACCAACAAAGCAATACCTATCAAAATACCCAATGTTTATGAAAATTATATTTTTATAATTTTTACAACTTTATTATATCCCGTATTGTCCCGTTATATTTTCTTTTTAATTAACCCGGTACCCGATAACGTTAAAATACCAAAACTATGCACTAAACGGTACCCCGTAAAATCAAGTGGGACAAAAACAATGACAATATCCCCACCTCTTTGAGGTGGCCGGTTTTGGGGTGTCATAAGACACATGTCTCCACCTAAATTAACATACAAATACCATTAATCACCAACAAAAACACATACATGCAAACTTATAACATTTTAGAGAGAAGAAAATCAAGTTTTCTCTTCCTTTTTCTTTGTGGTGTACGGCAAGAACAACAACAACAAAGAGAACCATCATTTTTCACAAGATCAAGTCTTACTCATGTCTCATTAGTAGTCTATTACAAGGTTTTGAAATAGAAACCTATAGATTTGTTAGGTTTTTTTTTTTAAAAACAACAAATCACCACCACTTCAAGTAAGTTTACCAAATTCATTTTCATAATTTTATTAAATTTCATCAAGGTTCATGTATTTTTATTGTCTATGTACAAGCATGTAAAAATCTATACCACAAAACTTATGTTTTATATCATTTTTATCTATAAAATGAATTACTTGTGAGCCTATGGAAAAATGATTGAAAAATGATGCTAGGGAACCCATGACACCCTAGGAAGGTGTATGGTAGATTAAGGGATGTTTTGTTGTTGTTGGTGATGAATTTGGACAAGTTACAAACCATGAAAACCATTTTTAACACTATATATAAAGCTACTGTCCCTTTTTGCAAAACGTGGTAAACTCAGTGAGTTTTGGTTAATTTTGGACCCAAGAACTAGAAAATACATTCCTAGACGAAACTATGGCCGCTTGAATCACTAAAAACGGACTTAAGACGAAGAAGTTATGCCAAAAACAAAATATACTAACTATAAAGATTTTCCGGAAAATCCTTTGCTGATGTACGAAATTGTTTGACCAAAAACGAGCCTTAGACCTTTTCAAAACTTGCCAAACTATTGAAAATATGTTAGTATATATTTTTACCTTTTCGGGGATATAAAGAACATGAAAATCGGCCTTATAACGAGTTAGTTATGAGTTTTCGAAAGATTATTTTCACTAAAATACCAACAGCACTTTACTCAGAAAATATTCTAAGTATAACCAGGAACTTTGTAAACACCCATGTTTGAGCCCATTTTTCCGTCAAATGACTCAGTTCTGGAGTTGGGACTCCAAGGAACAAAAGTTAGTATACCTGGAATACTTTTCAAAACAATTGACCTTTTGTCATTTGGACAAGTAACCTGCATTTGGTGACCACTCAAAGTTTCATAAAAACAGACCAGAAATGGCAGATTTGGCCTAAACACCCAACTTTACGACTGTTTATCTAAAAATCCATACACAATTGGGAGAAACTCCAGTGCTAAGACCTCTAGGTATTGTGACAAGGTTTCCAGAAATGTAAAGCTTATTCCCTAATTCATATCCTACTGTATTCTACAACTAGTTTTCCGAGGCCATTTGAGCCGTTTTCAGAAATTGACTAAGTGTTGTATCTTACGTCTAAAAGCTAAATTTCATTATATTTCCCTATATAACTACCGTATAACATTATTAAACCATATAAACATGTAATAATCACCATGACCTTATACGAAGATGTAATTTATATTTTCGCCAACAATATATATTTTGAATACAAAACGAGTGGTATAGATTATAGTGCAAGTGCATACATGAACCCATTTCATAATCTAAAGTAGATTACATGCATTCATTTTAGGTTGCGGCTAGGAGTTGCACCTCATTACTTCAGTTCATACATTCCATATTATGCCATTCCTTGAGGTGAGTTTTCATAGCCCCGTTTACATTTTTATTGTTTTCAAATCCCACGGGGGAGAATACATTGCACCATTTTTCATACGAGCCTAAGTATCAAATCCATATACATTACTTAAGTTACTACATTGCCATGTTTTAAGTCCCCACCATCATGAACCGTTAATTGTATTTAAGCGAGAGTGAGTGGATAGATCTATTGAGGGTGACGCCTCCATCCGTGTTGGGGTTACCAACAGTCAAGCGGATGCATTTCATTTGATCATTCCAAGTGTTTGGCAAAGCACTCCATTTGGGGCATTACCTACAGTCTAGCTTCGGGGTCATGAGCTTAAGTAATATTGTACAATTTTACAACCATATGACGGGTAGTCATACAATCATGTGACGGGTAGTCATACACTTATATTTATGGTTATCGTATAACATTCATTTTCCTAAACCTATGATTTCTCACCAACATTATTGTTGACCGTTTTAGCAATGTATTTTCAGGTTATTAAGATAACAACATGTGACTTGCATATGGACCATCATGGAGTCGAAGAGTCGACGCGTCTCACCTTTCATTTTATGCACTTATGTAACGTTTGATCAAGTTGAACTATTTTTTATGAACTTGTAACACCATTATGGGACCTATTTTGTAAACTCTGAATGTTTTAATGATCAAACGATGTATTTTCAAAACGACACTTTAGGTCGTTCAATATAACCTTGTATGAGATGCCCTGTTCGTTACACCCAGGTATTCCATTCCGCTGCCATATAACAGGTAAATTCAGGGTGTGACATATTCTTTTTCAGGTTAACAGGTTATTTTGGACAAGAAGATGATTTATATTTTGGAAGGGAAGCTTTGAGCGTTCATCTTTCTTGGAAGAAGATCTAACCATGTTACTTCACTATCCACATCAAACGAATTAGGGGAGTATTTGATTTCATTCTTTCATTTTATTTACTTTTACATCTTCTATTTGAACATTGGGGACAATGTTCGGTTTAAGTGTAAGGGGGTAAATGAAGGCACCGTAGAGAATACAATTGCGCTTGAGTTTTGTTTGTTTGATAGTAAATTTGTAATAAAACCAAGAGAAATATTTGTTAAGGCAATTTTAGCGCCAATTTAAAATTTTTTACAACATTTAGAAGTGAAACTTTTGTCTTAATGAGCGTCTCATGGATAGGAAATTGTATGACTAGCACAAAACCGTACCACTAAAAAATTTTTCCACCCCAAATATGTGAGGTTCACCCCTAGAATTGGTAGGAAAAGCATCCATCTTTGGTGCTATGATGTGTGTACCGGTAGCACTTAGATTCTAGAACTTGCGTTAGGACCATCTCAAATCCACAAGTGAGACTACATTCGTGTAGTTAAGATCTACTACATGATAAGAGGCATTAGGATTAACCCTGTTAGGAATACGATTTTTGTATAAGAAAGATTCGGTCACCCCAGATATGATTATGCACTGTTTAGCTCGTAGTATTTATATTAGTTAGTAAAACGTAGATTAGAAGTAGTTAGTTCGCGGAAGAAGGACGGGTCTTTACCCACTGTATACCTGATCCCCAGCCCAAGTGGCAAAAACCCATGTACATATAAATACCCTCTCCATCCTTG
Organism: Artemisia annua; assembly: GCA_014162995.1. Classification (NCBI taxonomy): domain Eukaryota; kingdom Viridiplantae; phylum Streptophyta; class Magnoliopsida; order Asterales; family Asteraceae; genus Artemisia; species Artemisia annua. The sequence goes on from LBNU01016253.1 coordinate 96,132, forward strand.
GAGAGGGTAAGCCTTCTCATAATCTATTTTCTTTTTTTTTGGTTTTCTCTCTAAGGCTTCATCTCTTTCTCTCTCTAACTTTCTCTCTCTGCATTTCTTCTTTTCTTTCTTTAATCTATCAAACCAAACCACAAGATAGATTCGTGTTTGTGAACTTATTTAGTATTCTACAATTGGTATCAAGAGCCAAGGTTACATCCTAGGGATTGTAGGACTTGTGGTGTATGGTTTGTTTTGGTTTTTATTAGTTTAGGGTGGTTTTTACTTATTTTGAGCTTGTTCGTGGTGATTCTTGTGTTCTTTCATGTACTTCTAGGATTAGAGGGGTTAGATTCATCTAGTTTATCAGTTGGTTGGGCTATATCTAACGTTTGTGAAGTATACGNGGTTACATCCTAGGGATTGTAGGACTTGTGGTGTATGGTTTGTTTTGGTTTTTATTAGTTTAGGGTGGTTTTTACTTATTTTGAGCTTGTTCGTGGTGATTCTTGTGTTCTTTCATGTACTTCTAGGATTAGAGGGGTTAGATTCATCTAGTTTATCAGTTGGTTGGGCTATATCTAACGTTTGTGAAGTATACGAGTGGTTTTGGAACCTTTTTCTTGCCAGCGGTTTGCTCTACATTAAGGTGTTCTTCGCAGCGGTTAGTTTGGGTGTCAGCGGTTAAGTACTAGCGGTTAGTACATCTGGTCAGCGAACATAACGCTGCACTGTGTACTGTTTCAGCGGTTACCTTCCAGCGGTTTACTCTTCAGCGGTTACTTTACCAGCGGTTACTTTAACAGCGGTTACTATTGCCAGCGGTTTAATAATCAGCAGTTACTATTCTAGCGGTTAATATTCCAGCGGTTAGTGTTATCAGCGGTTTTCTCTTTCAGCGGTTACTTGTCAGCGGTTACTGTATCAACGGTTTGTTTATCTTAGCGGTTTTCCTGGTTGACTTTAGTAAAATCCCGGGAAAGAATCGATTTCTCGGTTTAAGTCACGTGTGTTGTAAAATCCCGTCTAAGACTTTGTCCTCATGACTACTGTAACATCTATTGATGATATCCAAGTTGCTGGGTCTGATACTCGACCTCCAATGCTAGACAGAACTGACTATGAGTCTTGGTCACAAAGAATTCGTTTGTATTGTCAGGGCAAAGAAAATGGGGAGAACATTCTGAGATCAATTGATGAAGGGCCGTTTCAAATGGGTACCACCAGAGATGTTATCTCCACTGGTGATGATGGGACAGTCACCTTAGGAATTGATAGACCTCGTACATACAATGATCTGAGTGAAGTGGAAAAGAAACGTTATGATGCTGACATTCGAGCTTCAAACATTGTGGTACAAGGGCTACCGAAGGACATCTACAAGCTGATTAACTTCAACACTGAGGCCAAAGCTGTTTGGGACAATGTCAAAATGTTGCTAGCTGGTTCAGAACTAACAAAGGAAGACCGCGAGTCTCAATTGTATGATGAATTCGAGCACTTTAAGATGAACCCAGGTGAAAGCATCAATGGCTACTATGTCAGATTCCACAAGCTTGTGAATGACATGAGAATGATCAGAATGACAATGCCCAACATCCAACTCAATTCAAAGTTTGTCAACAACATGTCTCCAGAATGGGATTGGTTTGTCACAGCAGTGAAGCTAAACAAAGGACTCAGAAACACCAACTATGAGCAACTTTATGCATATCTGCAACAACATGAGAAACATGCCATGTATGATCGTCAGCTGAGAGAGAAGTTTCATCCCTCAAATGATCCCTTTGCTCTAATCTCCAGTGCTCAGGGACTTAACCAATTCCCAGTTGACTCAATCAATCACCCAATCACTACTCAAGCAACACAAAATCAATCCTCTCTCAGTCAAACCTCCATGCAATCAGCAGGTGTCAAGACTAATCCACAAGAATCTGGGAACACTTACATGGACAAGATGGACAAGAGAATTGATAATCTCTCCAACCAAGTCTCACTGCTGGTTCAACACTTCAGAAGCGCTCTTCCTCAAACCAACAATCAACTCAGAACCTCATCAAATCCACGTAATCTTGCTGTTGCGGAAGATGGGCGGGTTGTGGTTCAAGGAAGACAAAACGTCCGAGGAAATGTTCAGAACAGAATGGGTAATGGCAATCAAGGACAAGGAAGGCAAATCAAGTGTTACAACTGTGGTGGGCTAGGTCATATTGCAAGAAACTGCACTGAACCAAAACGTCCTCAGAACTCCTACTACTTCAAAGAAAAGATGCTGTTGATGCAAGCACAAGAAAATGGAGTTCTATTGGATGAGGAACAACTGCTCTTTCTTGCTGGTGATGAAGGGAATTCCTTTGATGCTGATGTGGATGATCAACCAGTTCAGGATCTTGCTCTAAATGATCCAAACATCTTCCAGGCTGAAGATTGTGATGCATATGATTCTGATGTTGATGATGAACCTACTGCACAAACCATCTTTATGGCCAAGCTTACATCTGCAGTCACATCGGCAAATCAATCAGGACCTTCAAAATCATCCATCATTTCTGAGGTACTCAAATTATATGACACATATGAAACAAGTGCTATTCCAATGATACTCGATAAGGTACATCAAACTAGTATTGTCACGCCAGATGATGTTGGTTTGAAAAACACTAATGTTCCCTCAAAACAACAACATATGGATAACAATAAAGAGTCTGATGGACCTAGTAGAGCATCTGACGATACACATGTTGATGATGTTGTGCACAACCAAAGGACTCATAACGAAGTAAAACACACCGACATTATTGATTCAGATCCTGCTGATATGGGTAATAGCAATGTTGTCCCATATGAGCAATATTTGAAACAAAGTGTCGAGACTGCTTTACCAAGTAATGACTCTTGTGTTAATAATGATACGTGTGAATATGATGAATATACTGCTGTTATACCTGATGATACTCTGAGCACTAGGATTAATATTCTTAAAGATCAGGTGAATATGTATCAACAACGTGCAAAATTTGAGTTAACCGAACGTGAACAGAAAATGGATTGGCAAATGTGTACATATATTACCGAAAGGAATTTAAAGGAAGAAAAGTTAAGAGTGGAAATAAAATCTTTGCAAAATCAAATCGATCAAACTGTTAAACAAAAACAGGAGATTCAAAATAGTGTCACCACACTAAAACTAGATTTTCAGAGTAAGGAAGCCAAACTCCTTAACGATTTTTCCAATTTAAAGGCCTTAAAGAACAAGCTTGAAAACAAATTGTACACACAAGGCCAAACCATTCAAACTGCTCAAATGATACAAAAGCACATTAAGCTTCGTGATAAACATAGTGATAAGGATACAGGTGTGCCTAAAACTAATTTTCTTAGGAGCGTTAGTGCCTCTCAACCTGCCTTATATGACTATAATGTGATGCTTAAGCCCAATCATGATCCCCCTGATGTGCGTGATACAGAAGAGATTGATGAAATTGAAACAGAAAATAGGAAAAGACTTGAGGATAAGATGAAGGATCCCACGAGCATTGAAAAGCATATTAATATCAAGCCCCATAACTACTATGAACAGAACCGATTGACTGTCTTTGTACCCCAAACTAGGTTAACCCCTGAACAGATTTTTTGGGCCTTAGATATTGAAAAAATGAAAGCTGAACAACTTATGGCTACCACTCCCCTTAAGTTTGCTACCCCAACGGTGTATCCTCCCAATACACCTATGAACCTAGTTCAGATAGCTCTTCCCACTCAATGTAAAACTCTTATTAGCATGTATGTTCTATATCAAATGTTTGCGGATTTTGACAAAACATGTAAAAAGAGGATTACTCCAACGGGAATTACTGAGGGTGAAAGGGGTTTTGAAGTTACAAAAGAGTGCTATCTCACAGAAGTCATTCCATTTTTTAAACAAATCAAAAACCATTTTGAGTGCATGGAAACGTCTCTTAAATCAGAGATCAATGAAATGAAAGAGGTGTTTAAAAACCAGGAACGTGAGGGAAAACAAGCTGTAATAGATCTTCAACATAGTGAAATTGCAAGGAAGAATGCTCTCATCATGAATGATAACTTAATTACTATGTGCATTGCTCAAGATGTGTTTTATACTGCTACTGATTCATCTTTAACTGCTTCCCAATTTCATGAAATGTTTGTTACATTAAAAGTTTTCCAGAATCGTGTTGTTGAGCTTGAGGGGGAGAATTTAAAACTGCGCGAAAAAATTCGAAAAGATGATCATGATAACATGGTCAAGCAATTTTCAAAACTAGAGGTTGATAATCTTAACTTGCAATTAAGATACCAACATCTAGAAGAAAGAATTAGAAACTCAAATGCCAAGACATCTTCGGATGCTCCTGAGTTTGATGCATATTTTGAATTAGCCAAACGGGATGAAAGAATTCAAGCTCACACTAACACGATTCGGAAACTGAAGCTTCAAGTTGCACAATTAAAGACGAATAAATGTGATGTGATTGATGATAAATGTGATGTGTTTGATACCCAGAAACCTCCGTGTTTAGATTCTCAAAATCTTCAACTTCAGAACGTCATTAACAACTTGAAATATGAAAATGATTGTTTTC
>LBNU01016254.1:2413-13323 GCA_014162995.1 Artemisia annua
GGCTATCATCATGTAAAGGGCAATTGCTCTCATCAAGTGAGCAAGCATTTAGGGACAACGACTCTCATAAAGTAAGGTACAATTGCTCTCAACAAGTGTGTCTTTAGAGACAACGGCTCTTATCATGTAAGCGACAAATTGCCCTCATAAAGTTAGCCATTAGGGACAACAGATCTCATCAAGTAAGTGACAATTGCTCTTACCAAAAGTGCAGGCATTAGGGACAATGGCTATCATCATGTAAAGGGCAATTGCTCTTGTCAAGTGAGCAAGTGTTTAGGGACAACGACTCCCATAAAGTAACAATTGCTCTCAACAAGTGAGCCTTTAGGGATAACGGCTCTTATCATGAAATCGACCATTATTCTTCTTGTTCTTAAGTCGGTTAGATTTATATATATTTAAGGTCGAATGCTGTTATCCCTACTTTCTTATTGCTATCGATTATCCTTCTTAGGATTATTGATTTTTATTAGGGTTTGGTGTTATTTGTGATGCTGATCGTTATGGATAAGAAACCCTTTTTTAGGGTTTCGATTATTTTGGCATGTAAAGTGATCCTGGATCTGGTTGAAGGCTTTGGTTTGGGTCGATTTGGTGTGCTGCTTGTTGTTATATACTTTGATGATCGATTCAAGTTGGATTTGGATTTAACGCTTAAAAAACCTTTATTGGTTCTTACATTCAATTAGTTTGTTCTAATGGGAAGTATACCCTCGTTTAGGGTATTGATTATTGCTGGTTTTATGATGATGAGTTGCATGTCACGTGATTATTTGTGTGTTGTTTATCAACTGCTACTTCTGTTCAAGATGTTCGTATGATGCACGTGGGTTGAGAGAGATGCAAGTCAAGATTGAAGGATGTTAGGGTTCGTGTAAACCCTAATTTAGTCGATGGCTCAAGTTGTGATCATATTGGCTCAAGTTGCTTCAAGGTACGTGTGATACTTGATTTTATGATGGGTTGAGCTGTTGTGATTACATGTGGTTAGTACATGGTGTTTTTCTACTCTATGGGACCTAAATTCTCATATGATGAATTATCCAAAAACCCTAAAAACGATTTCCTCTCCCCCCTAGGGGCGATTTCCAGCCCCACCCCCAATCCTATCAAATCCGGCCAAAATTCTTCCAATCTTATCTGTTTTTTCTTTAATCCTTGCTGGGATTATTGAATTAACAACATAGAATCTGGTTTTTTGGGTGGTGGGCTGGTTTTCCTTTGTTATTTTAAAACCACCCATAAACGATCCATAGAAAAAAGAATTACTATTGATCGAGTCAAGGATTTTTGAATAAGATACCCGAGAAACTTAACTTACATATACCAATCTTCAAATCACCATAGTAGTCCAAAACTTCCAGCGTCGTCCAAATATACAATATCATGGTCCTCAAATTGAAAATACAGTTCACAAGTTTCACACAATGGTTGGTGAGGGACTCTAAAACCACGGATAGAGCAGCAAGCTCAAAACTCGCTCAAAAGGTGTATGTTGAGATGCAAAACTGAACACCAATAAGAAAAACCAACAAATATGTATAATTTTCCGGGTGGAATACCCTTTACCAACCCAACGCACATCCACAATAGCAGCTCATAATCATCAGGAACCACTCGTAGAAGTAGCTCAACATGAGTACCAAGCTTAGATCTGCCAAAGAACGTAGAACCCAAAACTTCAATCCAACAGCAACACCATGCTTAAAGACTAGTTTTAGGACGATAATAGGGTTTAACAAACCCCAACATCCTTCAAACTTGACTTGCATCTGTAAGTGACAATTGCTCTTATCAAAGGGGCAAGCATTAGGGACAATGGCTATCATCATGTAAAGGGCAATTGCTCTCATCAAATGAGCAAGCGTTTAGGAACAACGGCTCCCAAAAAGTAAGGTACAATTGCTCTCAAAAAGAGAGGCTTTAGGGACAATGGCTCTTATCATGTAAGGGACAAATTTCCCTCATAAAGTTAGCCTTTAGGGACAACGGATCTCATCATGTAAGTGACAATTGCTCTTATCAATTGTGCAAGCATTGGGGACAACGGCTATCATCATGTAAAGGGCAATTGCTCTCATCAAGTGAGCAACCATTTAAGGACAACGGCTCCTATAAAGTAAGGTACAATTGCTCTCAACAAGTGTGCCTTTAGGGACAACAGCTCTTATCATGTAAGGGACAAATTGGCCTCATAAAGTTAGCCATTAGGGACAACGGATCTCATCATGTAAGTGACAATTGCTCTTATCAAATGTGCAAGCATTAGGGACAATAGCTATCATCGTGTAAAGGGCAATTGCTCTCATCAAGTGAACAACCGTTTAAGGATAATGGTTCCCATAAAATAAGGTACAATTCCTCTTAACAAGTAAGCCTTTAAGGACAACGGCTCTTATCATGTTAGGGAAAAATTGGTCTCATAAAGTTAGCCATTAGGGACAACGGATCTCATCATGTAAGTGACAATTGCTCTTATCAAGTGTGCAAGCGTTAGGGACAATGGCTATCATCAAGGGCAATTGCTCTCATCAAGTGAGCAAGCGTTTATGGACAACGGCTCCCAAAAAGTAAGGTACAATTGCTCTCAACAAGTGAGCCTTTAGGGACAACGGCTCTTATCTTTTGGGTAAAGGGGAGTAATCCTGCACCCTGGTAAATATATTAACCAAAACGTTTAAGTACAATGGATATGGGTGAATCCCAGGATCAAACTAATCACAGTACTAAATTCTCTCTCCCCTAAGGAGAAATCCGGCCGCCACCCTCCTACAATTTCCGGCCAAAATCTTTAATTAATTCGTCCTCTCTATTCTTTTTTTGAAGGATATGCAATACGAATTGGTTATTGATGTGCTTTTGAAGGTGGTTGGTTAAGTTTATCACTACATATCTGATCGGTTTTCTCCTTTTACTGGTGATTTTCAACCCTAATACTCTTTCTAGTGTTTCATCAAATCGTTTCTGTTTTGGTGATTCGTTTTTCTTAGGGTTTTAAGCCGCCTATTGGTTTCTAATTGATCCTTATTCTTTGATTCTTTAGTCGGTGCTAAATCGATTAATATTTATATGGGTCGATTATTACCCTGAACGATTATTATTATACTGGTTATAATCGGTTTCCAGGGTTTGTGTGGTACGACTGATTACAAACCGACTTTAGGGTTTCTTCCTTAATCGGTTTTCGATTGGGTTTTATTCTCTATACGATTGATAACCTTCAACGATTGGGGTGATTGTGAGGGTTTTTAACCCTTCATGATTATTATTTGTTTTTTCAATCGGTATAGGGTTTTTGGATGTGCTGCGGCTGCTTGTTATTATGTATAATAGCCCATATTAGGGCTTGTTTGTTAGCTGCGAGTTCTTGATCAGATGGTTGTTACTGGTATGTGGGTTGTGGGAGAGATGGAAGTCACTTGGTATATTAGGGTATTGTCACCCTAGGGAGGTCATGCTTTGTTGTTGATTGTCATGCTTAATGGTTACACTATTCTTATTTTTGTGTTGCTATGGTGATGAGACAAAGCTGGTTTGGGTTTTGTTATGCATTCTCTTGCTGCTGCACCGAATCTTTCTGGAAGAGATGTATGGCATATTATTGATGGTGTAGGGTTATCCCTACTGTTGGTTTCAATTGGAGTATGCTGTTTTTTGCTGATCTAATTGATGGTATATGTAAGTTAAGTTTCTAGGGTAGCTTATTCAAAAATCCTAGACTCGTTCAATAGGTTATTTTCTATTGATCGTTTATTGGTGGTTCGATCTATATACTTGGGTTCTATATTTTGTGCTGGATCGATGCTGCTGTGGTACGACTTCATGTTGGTGGGTTCATGTCCATCATACTTGGGTAGGTCATTTTTTGCAAGTTAGGGTCGTATAGCCCTATGTTTGTCTATGACTGATCAGGATACAATGTTTTTCATTCTTAGCTTGAGTTTCATGCATTTTTGAAACTTCTAGTAGATGAGGTATTGGATCAAGTTGTAGTGTTGGTTTGGTTCAGTTTGGATCAATGCAGGTCGGTGTAGTAGTTGGATCAATTTTGTGGATTGGCGCTGTTCTATTCTACCATGGTTTCAGGCTGCATCGTTGAAGGTTATGGACTTCTAGGACGACATGAGAAGATTCAAGTTTATACTTGATGTTTTTATTTGTAATTTGATAGTCGTTGTAGTTTTGTTCATATAGTTGTTGCTTTGTTTAGCATGTTCGTTTGGTTAGTTGCACATGTTGTGCAGGTTAGTTTTAAGAATGGTATGCCATTCTTAGATAAGAGTCTGTAAGTGTCCTCAAGGACTGAGATGAGGGAAGTCACCCTCATCCTATGTACTTCAACGCTTTTTGGTGTAATGAATTTTGCCGGGGTGAATTAACCCTTTTACCCAAAAAAAATATGGGTGAATCCCATATCTCAGCCCCTTACATAGGCAAAGAGCTTACATAACAAGATACTTCCTATTTTCTAAACAAAGAAAACAGACCATTACTCACATGAAAACATAAGACATAACGAGATAACATTACTTCCTACGTCCTTGTAGCCTAGTGCCATACATGGCATTAAAAGCATCCAAATTCCCTGGAAGATCATAAACCTGGTTCGCATAGTCATCGTAATCATAGTCATCATAAGCAGCTTCCAACTCTTGTCCACCACCAAATAGATTAGCAGACTCATCAAATTGGTTAGCTACCACCTCATCATCAGAATCCGAATCCACGATCTCTCCCACCTTAGAAAAAGGATTAACCCTCTTGGTAGAAGAGGTGGAGGGAGTAGAAGAAATACCAGTTGTAGGAGCCACAACCGACTCCTTCTCTTTTAAATCGCTCACAAGAGGGTCTTGTGAAACAATACCTATCTTAATAGACTCTTCCTCATTAACTTCCATTGTATTACCTGTCTTGATAGACTCATCCGTAGTAACTTCCATTGTACGACCAGCATCTACATCCTTGTTGTTGTCATTAGACGGAATACCAAAAGCATCCGTATCATCCATATTAAGAGCAGCAAACTGATTAGATGTAGAAATCTTCGTTCCACTCGTACTAGGCACATCAGAAGCCTTCTTCTTAGTGCCATCCACCTTCTTAGGTTCAGTGGGATTCTTTTTGGGTTGATACTGAAATTGCTTACCTACAACAGGTTTAGAAAACCCTCCTTTATCCTGGGTTGTAGAACCACCTTGCTTACCTTTCTTTTTATTATTGACAGTCGTGAAACCATCATTAACCGGCTTAGTAGTCTGAACGGGAGTTGTAACAACCTTAGGACAATCAATCAGAGTATGACCAAAGATCTTACATTTATCACAACGAGGTGGTTTCCACTCGTATTCAACCCGTATCTTCTCAATAGTCGAGCCCGAGCCATCAAGTAATGGTATCTCAACAGTGAGGCTGTCCCGAAGCACCTCATCCGTCTTTACTTCTATCATGCATCTGGCAAAACTACTACGGCCCCATGATTCCTTGCACATTTGGCTTGTAAAAGCATCTAACCTTTTGGGCGTGCCAATCAGTGTTGCAAGAAGACTAAGGCCATCATAGAAAACATAGCAAGGGGGACATCATGGAATTTAACCCACACCGGGATGTTAGTCAAATCCTCTTTAAGTAGGTTTGTGTTCAAAGTCCATGGTTTAAGAATAATAGGAACATTTCTGATCAACCAAGGACCGTTTTCAAGCACATCATCAACACCTTTCTTCGAGTTGAACTTAAAAAAGAAGAACACCTTTGCATTCATCATTACCTTTTGCACACAAACTTAGCCCATGCATTGCGTACCTAGTAATCAACAACTGGAAAAGCAAGGCGTTGGCCAAGGAAGTAACCGTAGAGAGTATTCTCAAATCTCGTGTTCACCTCTTCCACTACTTTCATTGGAACTGAAAGATCAACCTCATCCTTCTTTTTGCTACATTCCAACCTCCGAAAATTAGACACGTGTTTAAGAGGTTCATTAGAAGTAGCACCCGCGTAAGAAACCGGCTTCACTTCAGTATCACAAGTAGTATCAACCTTGGGAGTATTAGGACCAGAAGTTGCACTCTTATTCATATGCACATTAGAAGGAGGAATATCTGTTGCATTAACTTCATTACCTTTCGAATTAGAGTGCTGCCCTATACCACTCGAATTGTGCAAATCAGAAGAGGAATCCTTATTAGCAACAATCTCACTATGAATTTTATTCATGGCTTCTTCAAAATTCTTATGCGCATTTGCTATCAATTGTTCCACATTAGGGCTGGGAACCTGACTATTAGTGTCATTCATGGGAGATAAACACGGTTTTCCAGCCTTTTGAGAAACATGGACACCATCACCCTTAGGAAAGTTACTACCATCATTAATCGACCAGAAAGTCTCATCCACATCATTCGTACCTCCTTGAGATGAAATGTGCTCCACGTTACCCTCATTACCATTGCTAGGATTACCCTCATTACCAAGTGAAATCGGCTCCACTTGATTACTAGCAACATCAGCCATACCAAGTGTATTAAACTCGTTAGCATCAGAATTCATAACCAAATCATTACCCTCATCCACCACCTTACCATCATTAACCAAATCAGACTTATGGGAATCCAAAACCCTAAAAGCCTTACGTAATGGAATGCCATCCGAAGTACCCTCATCATTACCCTTTAACCGTTTCATCCTTGTTGCCAAACCCTCAACATCCACATTAAGATTACCTCTGGATTTGGAAGCATCAGTAGCAACCTTCGAATTCAAGAAACCCTTATTAATCATCTCCCTAAAAACCCACGACCACCAACTTCAAACCAAACAGCATGTATGCAAACAAGATGAAAAATAAAAACCCTAATCGCTTAGGGTTTTGATTGTAATCGCCAAATCACTAACCTGGACCCATAATAATCGACCTTATGATTAAACAATTGATTCAATGAAGATTATATATGAATTAAACTGACTTAGGATCAGAGATAATGGAATTCGATCACAAAACCCTAAAGTCAGTTGAATACCAAAAACGATTTTACAAACCCTTAAAAAACGATTAACCAAGAATCCAAAGATCAAGTGATTTAAGCACCAAATATGATAAGTTTTGATGAATAACACGAATGCTGAATCAATTAAACTTACAAATCAGAACAAAGAACACAAAGATCTGGTGGAAAATTGAAAAAGCGATTGAAGGAAGGTAAGGGATTAGAAAATCGCCAATAGAGAGGAAAAGTTAGGGTTTTCACAACGGCTCTTATCATGTAAGGGACAAATTGCCTTCATAAAGTTAGCCTTTAGGGACAACGGATCTCATCATGTAAGTGACAATTGCTCTTATCAAAGGTGCAAGCATTAGGGACAATGGCTATCATCATGTAAAGGACAATTGATCTCATCAAATGAGCAAGCGTTTAGGAACAACGGCTCCCAAAAAGTAAGGTACAATTGCTCTCAACAAGTGAGCCTTTAGGGACAATGGCTCTTATCATGTAAGGGACAAATTGCCCTCATAAAGTTAGCCTTTAGGGACAACGGATCTCATCATGTAAGTGACAATTGCTCTTATCAAGTGTGCAAGCATTGGGGACAACGGCTATCATCGTGTAAATGGCAATTGCTCTCATCAAGTGAGCAACCATTTAAGGACATCTGCTCCTATAAAGTAAGGTACAGTTGCTCTCAACAAGTGTGCTGGCAATTGCTCTCATCAAGTGAGCAACCATTTAAGGACATCTGCTCCTATAAAGTAAGGTACAGTTGCTCTCAACAAGTGTGCCTTTAGGGACAACGGCTCTTATCATGTAATGGACAAATTGCCCTCATAAAGTTAGCCATTAGGGACAACGGATCTCATATAAGTGACAATTTCTCTTATCAAGTGTGCAAGCATTAAGGACAACGGCGATCATCATGTAAAGGGCAATTGCTCTAATCAAGTGAGCAAGCATTTAGTGACAACAGCTCCCAAAAAGTAAGGTACAATTGCTCTCAACAAGTGAGCCTTTAGGGACAACGGCTGTTTTCTTGTAAGGGACAAATTGCCCTCATAAAGTTAGCCTTTGGGGACAACGGATCTCATCATGTAAGTGGCAATTGCTCTTATAAAATGTGCAAGCATTAGGACAACGGCTATCATCATGTAAAGGGCAATTGCTCTCATCAAGTAAGCAACCGTTTAAGGACAACGACTCCCATAAAATAAGGTACAATTCCTCTCAACAAGTGAGCCTTTAGGGACAACGGCTCTTATCATGTAAGGGAGAAATTGGCCTCATAAACTAAGCCATTAGGGACAACGGATCTCATCATGTAAGTGACAATTTCTCTTATCAAAGGTGCGAGCGTTAGGGACAATGGCTATCATCATGTAAAGGGCAATTGCTCTCATCAAGTGAGCAAGCAGTTAGGGACAACAGCTCCCAAAAAGTATGGTACAATTGCTCTCAACAAGTGAGCCTTTAGGGACAACGGCTCTTATCATGTAAGGGACAAATTGCCCTCATAAAGTTAGCCTTTAGGGACAACGGATCTCATCATGTAAGTGACAATTGCTCTTATCAAAGGTGCAAGCATTAGGGACAATGGCTATCATCGTGTAAAGGGCAATTGCTCTCATCAAATGAGCAAGCGTTTAGGAACAACGGCTCCCAAAAAGTAAGGTACAATTGCTCTCAACAAGTGAGCCTTTAAGGACAACGACTCTTATCATGTAAGGACAAATTGACCTCATAAAGTTAGCCTTTAGGGACAACGGATCTCATCATGTAAGTGACAATTGCTCTTATCAAGTATGCATGCATTAGGGACAACGGCTATCATCGTGTAAAGGGCAATTGCTCTCATCAAGTGAGCAACCGTTTAAGGACAACGGCTCCTATAAAGTAAGGTACAATTGCTCTCAACAAGTGTGCCTTTTTGGACAACGGCTCATATCGTGTAAGGGACAAATTGGCCTCATAAAGTTTTTTTTTGGGTAAAAAGGGTTAACTCACCCTGGTAAAATTCATTACACCAAAAAACAATGAAGTACAAAGGATGAGGGTGTATCCCTCATCTCAGTCCCGTAGGACACTTACATGCAAAACAACTAACCAAACCAACTATATAAGAATGACATGCAATTCTTATAACTTAACAATAATTAAACATAAACTACGACGACTATAAAAGAAAAAATAACCGTCTTGAATCTTCAAATCGTCATAGTAGTCCAAACTTCCATAATCATCTTCATAGTCCCACAAAACATGCTTAAAGAATCAGAATTAGAGCAAGTTGTGATAACTAGTAGATGAACATTCCAAAGAAGCCAATAGGTAAACCATCCCCCAATAGCTCAAAAACACACCACAAAATCCCAAGCAACATGTATGACTAAGCAAAGTCAGAACCATACTTGTGTCTTCAAGGACTTGTACTTACCATTAACCACTATTCGTAATATAGACCTAATCCAAGCAATAAGAACAAAATACCACCAGGTCTGATTAATCACGAATACAAATTCTAAGGTTTAAACCAAACCCTAACTTCCACTTCAACCAGCAACCTCGATCCCAAATCCATATTAAAAATTATCATCACCATTGATTTGAGAACGACCAGCAGCAACCAATCTTGATTTTTGAACAATCCAAATTAGGGAATCGAATAGAGTTTAATGAATGTGTAGCAAAGGTAAATAAACGACCTTATATAATAATAATCGATCAAGAACCGACTTAGGATTGAAAGAGAATAAGGATCGATTAAAAGCAAACAATGGCGGCTAAAACCCTAAAGAACATGATTTCAAACAGATCTGACCAATACCTTAGATCCAAGCAACGATTTGAAACAAACCAATGATAAACGTAATGTTTAATCACGTGAATAATCAATTCGATCCAAAGATTAAAGGTATGAAGGCAGAAAAGGAGAAAACGATTGTAAAGTTTTTTTTGGGTAAAGGGTTTCCCCGGTAAATATTATTACGCCAAAAACATTGAAGTACAAACGGATGAGGGTGACATCCCTCATCTCAGTCCATAAGGACACTTACATGCAAACAAAGCAACAAACCTATCCACTATATAAGAATGACAGGCCATTCTTATAACAAACACAATAAGACACTAATACTTATGACGGCCCTTAGGGCGACTCTCAAAACCATGTGCAGGGAAATCATAGTCATAGCCATCATAAGACTTCAAACCATCCAAGAAACCAGCTCCTGGCATGACCTCAGGCATCCACACTTCATCATCCGACGAACCAGCTAATGATAAGGATGAACTTTCCTTTTGAGTAGACACATTATGGGTCTTTGCAAATTGATCCCACAAACTTCCATTACCACTTTTCGTAGGTACATCACTAGTAGAAGCTTCACACAAGGTAACCGTCTTCTCACTATCATGTGGTACCGACACCTCCCCCATGTTTAGACCTTCATTACCCTTTGACAAACTAGAAGCAACACCAATAGGATCATCCTTTAGAGGCTGGTTCAAAGGGGCAGCCTCCAAGTTACGTTTACTATCTTTGGCATTCTTCTTAGTAGTAGGTTTAGAAACAGGTTTATATTCAAAATTTGACTTTGGTTAAAAAAACCGAGGCCTTTTTTTTTTGGGTAAAAGGGTTTATTCACCCTGGTAAAATGCATTATCCAAAAAAACAATGAAGTACAAAGGACGAGGGTGACTCCCTCGACTCAGTCCCATAGGACACTTACAGACTCTCATATAAGAATGACACACCATTCTTATAACTTACAATGATGAACATACTAATAATGACAAAATAAATATACATTACAAGACTACTCAAGGTCAAACTTGAGCCTTCTAACGCACTATAGTAGTCCATCAACTTCCATGGAAAATCTTCCAACTTGTCATTATGCTCAAACAATCCAACCAGCAATAAGA
>LBNU01016254.1:17627-37545 GCA_014162995.1 Artemisia annua
TTCAGCCCTCTACTTCTGCTACTAAAAGATCCAACCCCTTTTCTAAGGTTGGTGAGATTGTTGATTCGGATAGCGAGGATGAGGTTCTTAACACTTTTGATGAGTCTGCGAATTTATTTGATATGCCTATGGGTACTTTCTCATCTTTAGGTGGTGGAGGTGATCAGGAAGATTACTATGAGTATGATGACTTCACGGATCAACTTTACGATCTTCCAGGACAATTGGGTGCATTTTATGAAGATTTCAAGCTCCAAGGTCGCGTTAGGAAGTAGTTGATCTTTTTATTGTCTTGTTTTGGTTATGTGGTAGTGGTCTATTTCTTATTAGTAAGAAAAGGTAGTGTCTTGTTATGTATGCTTTATCGCCTATGTAACGGGCTGAGATATGGGATTCCACCCGTATCCATTGTACTTAAACGTTTCATTTGGTTTTATATATTTACCAGGGTGCAGGATTACTCCCCTTTACCCAAAAAATGGGAGTCGTTGTCTCTAAACACTTGCTCACTTGACTAGAGCAATTGCCCTTTACATGATGATAGCCATTGTCCCTAATGCCTGCTTTTTTGGTCAGAGCAATTGTCAGTTGCATGATGAGATCTGTTGTCCTTAGTGGCTAACTTTATGAGGGCAATTTGTCCCTTACATGATAAGAGCCGTTGTCCCTAAAAACACACTTGTTGAGAGCAATTGTACGTTACTTTATGAGAGTCATTGTCACTAAATGCTTGCTCACTTGATGAGAGCAATTGCCCTTTACATGATGATAGCCGTTGTCCCTAATGCTTGCACACTTGATAAGAGCAATTATCACTTACATGATGTGATCCATTGTCCCTTAAGGCTAATTTTATGATGGCAATTTGTCCCTTACAAGATAAGAGCCGTTGTCCCTAAAGGCTCACTTGTTGAGAGCAATTGTCCCTTACTTTATGGGAGCCGTTGTGCCTAAACGCTTGCTCACTAGATGAGAGCAATTGCCCTTTACATGATGATAGCCGTTGTCCCTAATGCTTGCACACTTGATAAGAGCAATTGTCTCTTACATGATGAGATCCGTTGTCCCTAAAGGCTAACTTTATAAGGTCAATTTGTCCCTTACATGATACGAGCCGTTGTCCCTAAAGGCTCACTTGTTGAGAGCAATTGTACCTTACTTTATGGGAGCCGTTGTCCCTAAACGCTTGGTCACTTGATCTGTGCAATTGCCCTTTACATGATGATAGCCGTTGTCCCTAATGCTTGCACACTTGATAAGAGGAATTGTCATTTACATGATGAGATCCGTTGTCCCTAAAGGCTAACTTTATTAGGGCAATTTGTCCCTTACATGATAAGAGCCGTTGTCCCTAAAGGCTCACTTGTTGAGAGCAATTGTACCTTACTTTATGGGAGCCGTTGTCCCTAAACGCTTGCTCACTTGATGAGAGCAATTGCCCTTTACATGATGATAGCCGTTGTCCCTAATGCTTGCACACTTGATAAGAGCAATTGTCACTTACATGATGAGATCCGTTGTCCCTAAAGGCTAACTTTATGAGGGCAATTTGTCCCTTACATGATAAGAGCCGTTGTCCCTAAAGGCTCACTTGTTGAGAGCAATTGTACCTTACTTTATGGGAGCCGTTGTCCCTAAACGCTTGCTCACTTGATGAGAGCAATTGCCCTTTACATGATGATAGCCGTTGTCCCTAATGCTTGCACACTTGATAAGAGCAATTGTCACTTACATGATGAGATCCGTTGTCCCTAAAGGCTAACTTTATGAGGGCAATTTGTCCCTTACATGATAAGAGCCGTTGTCCCTAAAGGCTCACTTGTTGAGAGCAATTGTACCTTACTTTATGGGAGCCGTTGTCCCTAAACGCTTGCTCACTTGATGAGAGCAATTGCCCTTTACATGATGATAGCCGTTGTCCCTAATGCTTGCACACTTGATAAGAGCAATTGTCACTTACATGATGAGATCCGTTGTCCCTAAAGGCTAACTTTATGAGGGCAATTTGTCCCTTACATGATAAGAGCCGTTGTCCCTAAAGGCTCACTTGTTGAGAGCAATTGTACCTTACTTTATGGGAGCCGTTGTCCCTAAACGCTTGCTCACTTGATGAGAGCAATTGCCCTTTACATGATGATAGCCGTTGTCCCTAATGCTTGCACACTTGATAAGAGCAATTGTCACTTACATGATGAGATCCGTTGTCCCTAAAGGCTAACTTTATGAGGGCAATTTGTCCCTTACATGATAAGAGCCGTTGTCCCTAAAGGCTCACTTGTTGAGAGCAATTGTACCTTACTTTATGGGAGCCGTTGTCCCTAAACGCTTGCTCACTTGATGAGAGCAATTGCCCTTTACATGATGATAGCCGTTGTCCCTAATGCTTGCACACTTGATAAGAGCAATTGTCACTTACATGATGAGATCCGTTGTCCCTAAAGGCTAACTTTATGAGGGCAATTTGTCCCTTACATGATAAGAGCCGTTGTCCCTAAAGGCTCACTTGTTGAGAGCAATTGTACCTTACTTTATGGGAGCCGTTGTCCCTAAACGCTTGCTCACTTGATGAGAGCAATTGCCCTTTACATGATGATAGCCGTTGTCCCTAATGCTTGCACACTTGATAAGAGCAATTGTCACTTACATGATGAGATCCGTTGTTCCTAAAGGCTAACTTTATGAGGGCAATTTGTCCCTTACATGATAAGAGCCGTTGTCCCTAAAGGCTCACTTGTTGAGAGTAATCGACCTTACTTTATGGGAGGCGTTGTCCCTAAACGCTTGCTCACTTAATGAGAGCAATTGCCCTTAACATGATGATAGCCGTTGTCCCTAATGCTTGCACGTTTGATAAGAGCAATTGTCACTTAAATGATGAGATTCGTTGTCCCTTGAGGCTAATTTTATGAGGGTAATTTGTCCCTTACAAGATAAGAGCCGTTGTCCCTAAAGGCTCACTTGTTGAGAGCAATTGTACCTTATTTTATGGGAGCCGTTGTGCCTAAATGCTTGGTCATTTGATGAGAGCAATTGCCCTTTACATGATGATAGCCATTGTCCCTAATGCTTGCACCTTTGATAAGAGCAATTGTCACTTACATGATGAGATCCGTTGTCCCTAAAGGCTAACTTTATTAGGGCAATTTGTCCCTTACATGATAAGAGCCGTTGTCCCTAAAGGCTCACTTGTTGAGAGCAATTGTACCTTACTTTATGGGAGTCGTTATCCATAAACACTTGCTCACTTGACTAGAGCAATTGCCCTATACATGATGATAGCCATTGTCCCTAATGCCTGCACCTTTGGTAAGAGTAATTGTCACTTACATGATGAGATCTGTTGTCCCTAATGGGTAACTTTTTGAGGGCAATTTGTCCCTTACATGATAAGAGCCGTTGTCCCTAAAGGCTGACTTGTTGAGAGCAATTGTACCTTACTTTATGGGAGTCGTTGTCTCTAAACACTTGCTCACTTGACTAGAGCAATTGCCCTTTACATGATGATAGCCGTTGTCCCTAATGCTTGCACACTTGATAAGAGCAATTGTCACTTACATGATGTGATCCATTGTTCCTTAAGGCTAATTTTATGATGGCAATTTGTCCCTTACAAGATAAGAGCCGTTGTCCCTAAAGGCTCACTTGTTGAGAGCAATTGTCCCTTACTTTATGGGAGCCGTTGTGCCTAAACGCTTGCTCACTAGATGAGAGCAATTGCCCTTTACATGATGATAGACGTTGTCCCTAATGCTTGCACACTTGATAAGAGCAATTGTCTCTTACATGATGAGATCCGTTGTCCCTAAAGGCTAACTTTATAAGGGCAATTTGTCCCTTACATGATACGAGCCGTTGTCCCTAAAGGCTCACTTGTTGAGAGCAATTGTACCTTACTTTATGGGAGCCGTTGTCCCTAAACGCTTGGTCACTTGATCTGTGCAATTGCCCTTTACATGATGATAGACGTTGTCCTTAATGCTTGCACACTTGATAAGAGGAATTGTCATTTACATGATGAGATCCGTTTTCCCTTAAGGCTAACTTTATGAGGGCAATTTGTCCCTTACATGATAAGAGCCATTGTCCCTAAAGGCTCACTTGTTGAGAGCAATTGTACCTTACTTTATGGGAGTCGTTGTCCCTAAACGCTTGCTCACTTGAAAAGAGCAATTGCCCTTTACATGATGATAGCCGTTGTCCCTAATGCTTGCACGTTTGATAAGAGCAATTGTCACCTACATGATGAGATTCGTTGTCCCTTGAGGCTAATTTTATGAGGGTAATTTGTCCCTTACAAGATAAGAGCCGTTGTCGGTAAAGGCTCACTTGTTGAGAGCAATTGTACCTTATTTTATGAGAGCCGTTGTGCCTAAATGCTTGGTAATTTGATGAGAGCAATTGCCCTTTACATGATGATAGCCATTGTCCCTAATGCTTGCACCTTTGATAAGAGCAATTGTCACTTACATGATGAGATCCGTTGTCCCTAAAGGCTAACTTTATAAGGGCAATTTGTCCCTTACATGATAAGAGCCGTTGTCCCTAAAGGCTCACTCTTTGAGAGCAATTGTACCTTACTTTATGGGAGCCGTTGTCCCTAAACGCTTGCTCACTTGATGAGAGCAATTGCCCTTTACATGATGATAGCCGTTGTCCCTAATGCTTGCACACTTGATAAGAGCAATTGACACTTACATGATGAGATCCGTTGTTCCTAAAGGCTAAATTTAAGAAGGCAATTTGTTCCTTACATGATAAGAGCCGTTGTCCCTAAAGGCTCACTCTTTGAGAGCAATTGTACCTTACTTTATGGGAGCCGTTGTCCCTAAACGCTTGCTCACTTGATGAGAGCAATTGCCCTTTACATGATGATAGCCGTTGTCCCTAATGCTTGCACACTTGATAAGAGCAATTGACACTTACATGATGAGATCCGTTGTTCCTAAAGGCTAAATTTAAGAAGGCAATTTGTTCCTTACATGATAAGAGCCGTTGTCCCTAAAGGCTCACTCTTTGAGAGCAATTGTACCTTACTTTATGGGAGCCGTTGTCCCTAAACGCTTGCTCACTTGATGAGAGCAATTGCCCTTTACATGATGATAGCCGTTGTCCCTAATGCTTGCACACTTGATAAGAGCAATTGACACTTACATGATGAGATCCGTTGTTCCTAAAGGCTAAATTTAAGAAGGCAATTTGTTCCTTACATGATAAGAGCCGTTGTCCCTAAAGGCTCACTCTTTGAGAGCAATTGTACCTTACTTTATGGGAGCCGTTGTCCCTAAACGCTTGCTCACTTGATGAGAGCAATTGCCCTTTACATGATGATAGCCGTTGTCCCTAATGCTTGCACACTTGATAAGAGCAATTGACACTTACATGATGAGATCCGTTGTTCCTAAAGGCTAAATTTAAGAAGGCAATTTGTTCCTTACATGATAAGAGCCGTTGTCCCTAAAGGCTCACTCTTTGAGAGCAATTGTACCTTACTTTATGGGAGCCGTTGTCCCTAAACGCTTGCTCACTTGATGAGAGCAATTGCCCTTTACATGATGATAGCCGTTGTCCCTAATGCTTGCACACTTGATAAGAGCAATTGTCTCTTACATGATGAGATCCGTTGTCTCTAAAGGCTAATTTTATGAGGGTAATTTGTCCCTTACAAGATAAGAGACATTGTCCCTAAAGGCTCACTTGTTGAGAGCAATTGTACCTTACTTTATGGGAGTCGTTGTCTCTAAACACTTAAGGGCAATTTGTCCCTTACATGATAAGAGTCGTTGTCCCAAAAGGCTCACTTGTTGAGAGCAATTGTACCTTACTTTATGGGAGTCATTGTCCCTAAATACTCGCTCACTTGACTAGAGCAATTGCCCTTTACATGATGAGAGCCATTGTCCCTAATGCCTGCACCTTTGGTAAGAGTAATTGTCACTTACATGATGAGATCTGTTGTCCCTAATGGCTAACTTTTTTTTTGGGTAAAAGGGTTAATTCACCCCGGTAAAATTCATTACACCAAAAAATGTTGAAGTACATAGGATGAGGGTGATATCTCTCACCTCAGTCCCTTAGGACACTTACAGACTCGATATATAAGAATGAAACACCATTCCTATAACTTATAATAAAATGAACCTACCAATAATGACACAAGTACATAAGACATGATAAAACTACTCAAGAAAACACTTGAGCCTTCTAAGTCACTTTTGGGGTTCACCTTAACTTCCATGAAGAATCCAAGAATACACATCCAAGCGATCTTCAACATACAATCTATTGGCGATTTTCTAAACCCTTACCTTCCTTCAACCGCTTTTTCAATTTTCCACCAGATCTTTGTGTTCTTTGTTCTGATTTGTAAGTTTAATTGATTCAGCATTCGTGTTATTCATTAAACTTATCATATTTGGTGCTTAAATCACTTGATCTTTGGATTCTTGGTTAATCGTCTTTTACGGGTTTGTAAAATCGTTTTTGGTATTCACCGACTTTAGGGTTTTGTGATCGAATTCCATTATCTCTGATCCTAAGTCGGTTTAATTCATATATAATCTTCATTGAATCGATTGTTTAATCATAAGGTCGATTATTATGGGTCCTGGTTAGTGATTTGGCGATTACAATCAAAACCCTAAGCGATTAGGGTTTTTATTTTTCATCTTGTTTGCATACATGCTGTTTGGTTTGAAGTTGGTGGTCGTGGGTTTTTAGGGAGATGATTAATAAGGGTTTCTTGAATTTGAAGGTTGCTACTGATGCTTCCAAATCCAGAGGTAATCTTAATGTGGATGTTGAGGGTTTGGCAGCAAGGATGAAACGGTTAAAGGGTAATGATGAGGGTACTTCGGATGGGATTCCATTACGTAAGGCTTTTAGGGTTTTGGATTCCCATAAGTCTGATTTGGTTAACGATGGTAAGATGGTGGATGAGGGTAATGATTTGGTTATGAATTCTGATGCTAATGAGTTTAATACACTTGGTATGGCTGATGTTGCTAGTAATCAAGTGGAGCCGATTCCACTTGGTAATGAGGGTAATCCTAGCAATGGTAATGAGGGTAACGTGGAGCAGATTTCATCTCAAGGAGGTACGAATGATGTGGATGAGACTTTCTGGTCGACTAATGATGGTAGTAACTTTCCTAAGGGTGATGGTGTCCATGTTTCTCAAAAGGCTGGAAAACCGCGTTTATCTCCCATGAATAACACTAATAGTCAGGTTCCCAGCCCTAATGTGGAACAATTGATAGCAAATGTGCATAAGAATTTTGAAGAAGCCATGAATAAAATTCATAGTGAGATTGTTGCTAATAAGGATTCCTCTTCTTATTTGCACAATTCGAGTGGTATAGGGCAGCACTCTAATTCGAAAGGTAATGAAGTTAATGCAACAAATATTCCTCCTTCTAATGTGCATATGAATAAGAGTGCAACTTCTGGTCCTAATACTCCCTAGGTTGATACTACTTGTGATACTGAAGTGAAGCCGGTTTCTTACGCGGGTGCTACTTCTAATGAACCTCTTAAACACGTGTCTAATTTTCGGAGGTTGGAATGTAGCAAAAAGAAGGATGAGGTTGATCTTTCAGTTCCAATGAAAGTAGTGGAAGAGGTGAACACGAGATTTGAGAATACTCTCTACGGTTACTTCCTTGGCCAACGCCTTGCTTTTCCAGTTGTTGATTACTAGGTACGCAATGCATGGGCTAAGTTTGGTGTGCAAAAGATAATGATGAATGCAAAGGGGTTTTTCTTCTTTAAGTTCAATTCGAAGAAAGGTGTTGATGATGTGCTTGAAAACGGTCCTTGGTTGATCAGAAATGTTCCTATTATTCTTAAACCATGGACTTTGAACACAAACCTACTTAAAGAGGATTTGACTAACATCCCGGTGTGGGTTAAATTCCATGATGTCCCCCTTGCTATGTTTTCTGATGATGCCTTAGTCTTCTTGCAACACTGATTGGCACGCCCAAAAGGTTAGATGCTTTTACAAGCCAAATGTGCAAGGAATCGTGGGGCCGTAGTAGTTTTGCCAGATGCATGATAGAAGTGAAGTCGGATGAGGTGCTTCGGGACAGCCTCACTGTTGAGATACCATTACTTGATGGCTCGGGCTCGACTATTAAGAAGATACGGGTTGAATACGAGTGGAAACCACCTCGTTGTGATAAATGTAAGATCTTTGGTCATACTCTGATTGATTGTCCTAAGGTTGTTACAACTCCCGTTCAGACTACTAAGCCGGTTAATGATGGTTTCACGACTGTCAATAATAAAAAGAAAGGTAAGCAAAGTGGTTCTACAACCCAAGATAAAGGAGGGTTTTCTAAACCTGTTGTAGGTAAGCAATTTCAGTATCAACCCAAAAAGAATCCCACTGAACCTAAGAAGGTGGATGGCACTAAG
Organism: Artemisia annua; assembly: GCA_014162995.1. Taxonomy (NCBI): domain Eukaryota; kingdom Viridiplantae; phylum Streptophyta; class Magnoliopsida; order Asterales; family Asteraceae; genus Artemisia; species Artemisia annua. The sequence goes on from LBNU01016254.1 coordinate 26,043, forward strand.
AAGAAGGCTTCTGATGTGCCTAGTACGAGTGGAACGAAGATTTCTACATCTAATCAGTTTGCTGCTCTTAATATGGATGATACAGATGCTTTTGGTATTCCGTCTAATGACAACAACAAGGATGTAGATGCTGGTCGTACAATGGAAGTTACTACGGATGAGTCTATCAAGACAGGTAATACAATGGAAGTTAATGAGGAAGAGTCTATTAAGATAGGTATTGTTTCACAAGACCCTCTTGTGAGTGATTTAAAAGAGAAGGAGTCGGTTGTGGCTCCTACAACTGGTGTTTCTTCTACTCCTTCCACCTCTTCTACCAAGAGGGTTAATCCTTTTTCTAAGGTGGGAGAGATCGTGGATTTGGATTCTGATGATGAGGTGGTAGCTAACCCATTTGATGAGTCTGCTAATCTATTTGGTGGTGGACAAGAGTTGGAAGCTGCTTATGATGACTATGATTACGATGACTATGCGAACCAGGTTTATGATCTTCCAGGGAATTTGGATGCTTTTAATGCCATGTATGGCACTAGGCTACAAGGACGTAGGAAGTAATGTTATCTCGTTATGTCTTATGTTGTCATGTGAATGGTGTGTTTTCTTTGTTTAGAAAATAGGAAGTATCTTGTTATGTAAGCTTTTTGCCTATGTAACGGGCTGAGATATGGGATTCACCCATATCCATTGTACTTAAACGTTTTGGTTAATATATTTACCAGGGTGCAGGATTACTCCCCTTTACCCAAAAAAAAATACAATCTGATGAAAAAAGGTTTTGATAAGACCTTTCCAACTTAACTTCCATATAGAGAACCAATCAACCCATTACATATGAATTCTGCCTGGATTCTAGGGATCAAAGAGTATCCATCAAACATAGTCCTTTCCTCACTTATGGATCATCATATGAGAATTTTTTTTTTGGTAAAGGGGAGTCATCCTGCACCCGGTAAAATACATTAATCAAGAAAACGTTACAGTACAATGGATGAGAGTGAGTCTCTCATCGAAGTCCCTAAGGACACTGCCACTACCACTATATAAGAATGACAGGCCATTCTTATAACTAACAGATCTAAATACTACTAACCATGACTAGCAATAAAAATACAATACATCACAACTCAAATAAGCATTTAAGTCTTCTTAGTCATCCTAGCGATCCAGATCATAAACATGCGAACATCCAGCTTCAACCAATTGCGTCTTCTATTAGTATTATGCAAGCATAATCTAATAACCTAATAAGAGTGACTTCCGTAGCAAATTGAACTTGAAGCATAAACAATGGTCTAAGCGACCCAACCTTCCAGCATATCCGAACTTGAACCAATCTTCCAACAAATACGAGTGAACACACATGAAGACATACAATGATCAAGTCACAATGCACCACAACTCCCATGATCAATCTTCAAAAACAATACGAATGAATCCCAAGAAGACAACCAACGATCAAGTCATATGCAACCACGATAATGGAACATGACATGACATTATATGCAACAACAATAATAGGATATCTTAAGCAGCAAAGGACAAAGTACCCTCGCCAAACCTGTTGCATGCCAACTATGCTCCAGAATAACAAAGATCAACACTAGCTTTGACTCATCACCATAGCAACAAAACAGTAGAAACATAGACCCAAATTGCATGGCAATCAACGACAAAGCATGACCTCCATAGGATAACAAAACCCTAATATGCACACTGAATCTACAATCGACCAATTACATGAACAGATCGACCAATCCAGTGAAGAAAACATAGGATTAAAAACCCTAACATACATAAAGAACACGATCTCTCCCATAACCCACTTCCATAGCCAACCATCGTTGTATACCTCCCAACCATCAGGTACGCACCACATACCAACAACCAATCCAAGAATACTTGGATAACACACAGCTTAAGCATGAACAAAACCCTAGAAAGGGTTTACCCACATAATGAATCGAAAACAGAACCCTAGAGGAAATTCTGTTTGTAGCGTTTAAGCATCATGTACACACCAAAACAATCCCTAAGTCGACCTGATGTTGTAGCCGCCTTAAGGAAACCCCTTCATAAACTGACGATCGACCATAAAAGAATCGTTTAGGGATAAAAACGATCGACCAGCAACCAACGAACCCAAAGAAAGATCGTAATATAATAACCATGAACATTAGACGATCCAGCAAACACAGAAAACCCTAAAACCGATTAAATAAATAAGTAATCGTTTAGGATAAAAACCCTCAAACGATCAACTAGATATAAGAGTAGGAATCGTTAAGGGTTAATGAAGAATCAATAGAAAACTAAACCTTAAATAGGAAATCGATTATCAAACCGACTTAGAGAAAAAAAAAACCATTAAGGTTTAGATAGATGGGCATCGATTTCACAAGATTTAGATAATTAAACAAGACACAACCCCTCCTCTATAATCACATCCATCAATCCGATTGCATATTATAAAGAATAATAGAGAGGCGGATTGAATGGAATGCTTAGATCAGATCGTAAAAGGGGAGGAGAGGTTGGCCGGAAATCGCCCCTTAGGGGGAGAGAATTTTAGGGTTCTTCACACTTGATAAGAGCAATTGTCACTTACATGACGAGATCCGTTGTTCTACTTAACTTTTTTTGGTTATATATATTTTCCGGGGTAAACCCCTTTACCCAATAAATTTAAGAAGGCAATTTGTTCCTTACATGATAAGAGCCGTTGTCCCTAAAGGCTCACTCTTTGAGAGCAATTGTACCTTACTTTATGGGAGCCGTTGTCCCTAAACGCTTGCTCACTTGATGAGAGCAATTGCCCTTTACATGATGATAGCCGTTGTCCCTAATGCTTGCACACTTGATAAGAGCAATTGTCTCTTACATGATGAGATCCGTTGTCCCTAAAGGCTAATTTTATGAGGGTAATTTGTCCCTTACAAGATAAGAGCCATTGTCCCTAAAGGCTCACTTGTTGAGAGCAATTGTACCTTACTTTATGGGAGTCGTTGTCCCTAAACACTTAAGGGCAATTTCTCCTTTACATGATAATAGCCGTTGTCCCAAAAGGCTCACTTGTTGGTAGCAATTGTACCTTACTTTATGGGAGTCGTTGTCCCTAAATACTCGCTCGCTTGACTAGAGCAATTGCCCTTTACATGATGATAGCCATAGTCCCTAATGCCTGCACCTTTGGTAAGAGTAATTGTCACTTACATGATGAGATCTGTTGTCCCTAATGGCTAACTTTTTTTTTGGGTAAAAGGGTTAATTCACCCCGGTAAAATTCATTACACCAAAAAATGTTGAAGTACATAGGATGTGGGTGATATCTCTCTCCTCAGTCCCTTAGGACACTTACAGACTCGATATATAAGAATGAAACACCATTCCTATAACTTACAATAAAATGAACCTACCAATAATGACACAAGTACATAAGACATGATAAAACTACTCAAGAAAACACTTGAGCCTTCTAAATCACTTTTGGGGTTCACCTTAACTTCCATGAAGAATCCAAGAATACACATCCAAGCGATCTTCAACATACAATCTATTGGCGATTTTCTAAACCCTTACCTTCCTTCAATCGCTTTTTCAATTTTCCACCAGATCTTTGTGTTCTTTGTTCTGATTTGTAAGTTTAATTGATTCAGCATTCGTGTTATTCATTAAACTTATCATATTTGTTGCTTAAATCACTTGATCTTTGGATTCTTGGTTAATCGTTTTTTAAGGGTTTGTAAAATCGTTTTTGGTATTCAACCGACTTTAGGGTTTTGTGATCGAATTCCATTATCTCTAATCCTAAGTCGGTTTAATTCATATATAATCTTCATTGAATCGATTGTTTAATCATAAGGTCGATTATTATGGGTCCTGGTTAGTGATTTGGCAATTACAATCAAAACCCTAAGCGATTAGGGTTTTTATTTTTCATCTTGTTTGCATACATGCTGTTTGGTTTGAAGTTGGAGGTCGTGGGTTTTTAGGGAGATGATTAATAAGGGTTTCTTGAATTTCAAGGTTGCTACTGATGCTTCCAAATCCAGAGGTAATCTTAATGTGGATGTTGAGGGTTTGGCAGCAAGGATGAAATGGTTAAAGGGTAATGATGAGGGTACTTCGGATGGGATTCCATTACGTAAGGCTTTTAGGGTTTTGGATTCCCATAAGTCTGATTTGGTTAATGATGGTAAGGTGGTGGATGAGGGTAATGTTTTGGTTATGAATTCTGATGCTAACGAGTTTAATACACTTGGTATGGCTGATGTTGCTAGTAATCAAGTGGAGCCAATTCCACTTGGTAATGAGGGTAATCCTATCCTCCATGTATTCAGAGTACACATGTGATTCTAGTTTAAGCTGTCTATATACTGATCTTGATTTCCAGGGGTTTGGTTATGTTTTATAGTGGACATTGGGCTGTTTGTTATTTGTTGTTAGTAGTTATCAGTTAGTTGTGTTTTTCTTTTTGTTTCCAGGCAAGTGAGACTTGAGTTAGGGTTTGTCTTTTCCTTGTCTCTCTTGTGCTATATCATGTACATAACTCTTCATTTTATTTAATATATTTTACCTTTTTGTTAAAAAAAAACGTTGAAGTACAAAGGACAAGGGTGACTTCCCTCGACTCAGTCCCTTAGGACACTTACAGACTCTCATATAAGAATGACACACATTCTTATAACTTACACAAATGACCCAACCAATAATAACAAAAGTAAATAAAACATTACAAAATTACTCAAGGAAATTCTTGAGCCTTCAAAGTCACTATGGCGGTCCACCAACTTCCATGAAAAATACTTCAACTTGCCCATTAAACCATCCTACCTACGACGAGTATTCAAGCGAATATCAAATTGATCACAAATTGCTTGCAATTTATCAGGTAGTAACACCTGATCATCATATCCGTCGTAGTAATCTTCCATATCATTCAGAAAACCTCCCCCCTCCATTTCCAAAACTTCATCAACTTCATCGTCCGAGTCTTCCAAAACTGATACAGAAGATTTAATATTACTTGTAGAAGCATTGAACTGCTCCCACAAACTTCCACTTGCACTTGGATCACTAACCGAACTTGTAACATCATTAGGGTTGCTGGATACCTCTTTATAAGTATGCAAATCAGAGCCATTCTCAACACCCTCCACATTGGAGACATTATGAGCTAGATCAAGTACCTTCTCAGCGTCCCATAACTTCTCCATATCACGTTTGATATCTCCAAGATTAATGTTATCTTGAAAATAGCCAAACTCGTTAACAGATTGAGACAAATTATCATTATTACCCGAAGGAGGAGTAGAATTTGGGTGTTCATTAGGCTTGTCCTCCTTAGTACCTTGAGTAGAATTTGGCTTAGAAACAGGCCTGTAAATGAAGTTAGATTTAGGTTTGAAGAACCTAGACCCTAGTTGTGATTTAGTACCCTTTTTACCAGCCTTCTTAACGTGAACTTCTTCCTTAGCACTTACATGTTCTGAATCAGACCCCACAACAACTTTCCGTTTCAAAGCTTGACACATCCACTCCTCATGNTTGGGTGTTCATTATGCTTGTCCTCCTTAGTACCTTGAGTAGAATTCGGCTTAGAAACAGGCCTGTAAATGAAGTTAGATTTAGGTTTGAAGAACCTAGACCCTAGTTGTGATTTAGTACCCTTTTTACCAGCCTTCTTAACGTGAACTTCTTCCTTAGCACTTACATGTTCTGAATCAGACCCCATAACAACTTTCCGTTTCAAAGCTTGACACATCCACTCCTCATGGCTGAATATCTTGCAATGTGAGCAACGAGGAGGCCACCATTCATACTCAATATCAATGTATTCCATATAGTGACCCTTCCCATTAGGCAGCGGTATATCAACTTCAACAAATTCCAATAGATCATGAACAGCGGATAACTCAATGAGACATCGTGCATAAGAATTACGACCCCAAGGGTTAGTGCACATTGCAGAAGTACCCTCATCCATTCGCATTAGTCGCCCCACTCGTTCAGCAATCAACCTAATACCAGTTTCCGAATACACAACAGCAGGTAGCCTATGAAAACGCACCCATACAGGTACCTTAGTAATGACCCCCTTTTCCAATTTAGTATTCGCCACCCAATTATCTAAGAAGATTGGAGTTGATCTAATAAACCAAGGACCACCTTCTAGCACCTTACACAATCCTTCTTGTGACGAAAATTGGAAAAAGAAAAAACTACCCCTAAGCATAACACGTTGGAAACCAAACTTAGCCCAAGCATGCTTGACATAATCTTCCACCAAAGGAAACGCTAACCGTTGACCAATAAAATAACCGTATAACGTATTAGTATATTTTTGACACATATCCTCAACCACGGTAATTGGAATAACGACTTTAGCACCTAAAGAAGTACTAGCACTCATTGAACCAGAATCATGTACCTTTAAATTAGTTGTATCATTCAAAGTATCCATACTAGGTTTACTAAAATCAGTTTCAACAAGACTTGAACCATGTTGTTGTGATGGCGGTTCTTTAAGAGTATCATCAATACCAGAATTCCCAAGCAAGACCCCATCATCACATGACTTATCACAAGCAGCACTAGAGCTGCTAAACGTGTTCTTCCCCTCCTCAACCAGCGTACCCTTTTGAATAGTACCATCAAACGCAACATTAGAACCTAATGAACCAGCACCATCATCATTAGGAAGCTTAAAACTCCCTATTTTATTCGACAAACCAGTACGCTTCAGAATTGACTTCAAGGGCGCGTTTTTGTTAACAATAATATGACCCTCTACATTCTTGATCTTAGCAGCCAATCCCTTGGTTGAATGAGACTTACCTTTATTTAAAAACCCCGATTCCATCTCTCCTATACCCACTTACACCACGTATGACCAACAGCAACCAAAGTAGTTGCACGTTAAATACCCAAAACCCTAACGTGGGTTACTTGCACGAGGAAAACAACCAAATCCTAAGCGAATTTAGTTAGGCAATAATCACCAGCAATCTTGAGCGCTCATAAAATAACAAAACCCTAAAGTGGGAATCGCTAATGAATGATAAACAATGCTCAAACACAGAAAAATCGACCTTATATAAACAAAAGTCGATTAGGCTAAACCTAAACCGACTATAATAGATAGGATAATAAGGGACGATTAAGACATCCAAGTCGGTTATAAACCTTACAAAAGATATGAGTGATTTTAAGGAATAATTACTAACCGACTTCAAGATAAGATCCCTAAGAATCGATTCACAAGAAACTGTTTAGGCAGAAAATTATGAATAGCGATTTAGACAAGTTAGGGATAACCAAAAACGATTTTCTAAACCCCACAAGAAACGACTCCCAATTCCAGCAATCAATGTGAACGAATCAATAATAATGATCAGAATAGAGATTAACACGAATGGTAATCACAAACAAATCAAATTGTTGAAGAGAACACACGAATTAGAGGTTTTAGGTGGAAAACGATTAGGGAATGAAGGGGGAAAGAAAATCGCCAGAGGAGAGAAAGTTTTAGGGTTTTNAACAATAATATGACCCTCTACATTCTTGATCTTAGCAGCCAATCCCTTGGTTGAATGAGACTTACCTTTATTTAAAAACCCCGATTCCATCTCTCCTATACCCACTTACAGTAACCAAAAGCAACCAAAGTAGTTGCACGTTAAATACCCAAAACCCTAACGTGGGTTACTTGCACGAGGACAACAACCAAATCCTAAACGAATTCAGTTAAGCAATAAGCACCAGCAATCTTGAGCGCTCATAAAATAACAAAACCCTAAAGTGGGAATCGCTAATGAATGATAAACAATGCTCCAACACAGATAAATCGACCTTATATAAACAAAAGTCGATTAGGATAAACCTAAACCGACTATAATATGTAGGATAATAAGGGACGATTATGACTCCAAGTCGGTTAGAAACCCTTACAAAAGATATGAGTGATATTAAGGAACAATTAATAACCGACTACAAGATAAGATCCCTAAAAAAACGATTCACAAGAAACTGTTTAGGCAGAAAATTATGAATAGCGATTTAGAATAGTTAGGGATAACCAAAAACGATTTTCTAATCCCCACAAAAAACGACTCCCAATTCCAGCAATCAATGTGAACAAATCAATAATAATGATCAGAATAGAGATTAACACGAATGGTAATCACAAACAAATCAAATTGTTGAAGAGAACACACGAATTAGAGGTTTTAGGTGGAAAAACGATTAGGGAATGGAGGGGAAAAAATCGCCAGAGGAGAGAAAGTTTTTAATGAGGGTAATCCTAGCAATGGTAATGAGGGTAACGTGGAGCAGATTTCATCTCAAGGAGGTACGAATGATGTGGATGAGACTTTCTGGTCGATTAATGATGGTAGTAACTTTCCTAAGGGTGATGGTGTCCATGTTTCTCAAAAGGCTGGAAAACCGCGTTTATCTTACCCAAAAAGAATAACACTAATAGTCAGGTTCCCAGCCCTAATGTGGAACAATTGATAGCAAATGCGCATAAGAATTTTGAAGAAGCCATGAATAAAATTCATAGTGAGATTGTTGCTAATAAGGATTCCTCTTCTTATTTGCACAATTCGAGTGGTATAGGGCAGCACTCTAATTCGAAAGGTAATGAAGTTAATGCAACAAATATTCCTCCTTCTAATGTGCATATCAATAAGAGTGCAACTTCTGGTCCTAATACTCCCAAGGTTGATACTACTTGTGATACTGAAGTGAAGCCGGTTTCTTACGCGGGTGCTACTTCTAATGAACCTCTTAAACATGTGTCTAATTTTTGGAGGGTGGAATGTAGCAAAAAGAAGGATGAGGTTGATCTTTCAGTTCCAATGAAAGTAGTGGAAGAGGTGAACACGAGATTTGAGAATACTCTCTACGGTTACTTCCTTGGCCAACGCCTTGCTTTTCCAGTTGTTGATTACTAGGTACGCAATGCATGGGCTAAGTTTGGTGTGCAAAAGGTAATGATGAATGCAAAGGTGTTCTTATTTTTTAAGTTCAACTAGAAGAAAGGTGTTGATGATGTGCTTGAAAACGGTCCTTGGTTGATCAGAAATGTTCCTATATTCTTAAACCATGGACTTTGAACACAAACCTACTTAAAGAGGATTTGACTAACATCCTGGTGTGGGTTAAATTCCATGATGTCCCCCTTGCTATGTTTTCTGATGATGGCCTTAGTCTTCTTGCAACACTGATTGGCAGGCCCAAAAGGTTAGATGCTTTTACAAGCCAAATGTGCAAGGAATCGTGGGGCCGTAGTAGTTTTGCCAGATGCATGATAGAAGTGAAGTCGGATGAGGTGCTTCGGGACAGCCTCACTGTTGAGATACCATTACTTGATGGCTCGGGCTCGACTATTGAGAAGATATGGGTTGAATACGAGTGGAAACCACCTCGTTGTGATAAATGTAAGATCTTTGGTCATACTCTGATTGATTGTCCTAAGGTTGTTACAACTCCCGTTCAGACTACTAAGCCGGTTAATGATGGTTTCATGACTGTCAATAATAAAAAGAAAGGTAAGCAAGGTGGTTCTACAATCCAGGATAAAGGAGGGTTTTCTAAACCTGTTGTGGGTAAGCAATTTCAGTATCAACCCAAAAAGAATCCCACTGAACCTAAGAAGGTGGATGGCACTAAGAAGAAGGCTTCTGATGTGCCTAGTACGAGTGGAACGAAGATTTCTACATCTAATCAGTTTGCTGCTCTTAATATGGATGATACGGATGCTTTTGGTATTCCGTCTAATGACAACAACAAGGATGTAGATGCTGGTCGTACAATGGAAGTTACTACAGATGAGTCTATCAAGACAGGTAATACAATGGAAGTTAATAAGGAAGAGTCTATTAAGATAGGTATTGTTTCACAAGACCCTCTTGTGAGTGATTTAAAAGAGAAGGAGTCGGTTGTGGCTCCTACAACTGGTGTTTCTTCTACTCCTTCCACCTCTTCTACCAAGAGGGTTAATCCTTTTTCTAAGGTGGGAGAGATCGTGGATTCGGATTCTGATGATGAGGTGGTAGCTAACTCATTTGATGAGTCGGCTAATCTATTTGGTGGTGGACAAGAGTTGGAAGCTGCTTATGATGACTATGATTACGATGACTATGCGAACCAGGTTTATGATCTTCCAGGGAATTTGGATGCTTTTAATGCCATGTATGGCACTAGGCTACAAGGACGTAGGAAGTAATGTTATCTTGTTATGTCTTATGTTGTCATGTGAGTAATGGTGTGTTTTCTTTGTTTAGAAAATAGGAAGTACCTTGTTATGTAAGCTTTTTGCCTATGTAACGGGCTGAGATATGGGATTCACCCATATCCATTGTACTTAAACGTTTTGGTTAATATATTTACCAGGGTGCAGGATTACTCCCCTTTATCCAAAAAAAAAATACAATCTGATGAAAAAAGGTTTTGATAAGACCTTTCCAACTTAACTTCCATATAGAGAACCAATCAACCCATTACATATGAATTCTGCCTGGATTCTAGGGATCAAAGAGTATCCATCAAACATAGTCCTTTCCTCACTTATGGATCATCATATATAGAATTTAGGTCCCATAGAGTAGAAAAACACCATGTACTAACCACATGTAATCACCAACAGCTCAACCCATCATAAAATCAAGTATCACACGTACCTTGAAGCAACTTGAGCCAATATGATCACAACTTGAGCCATCGACTAAATTAGGGTTTACACGAACCCTAACATCCTTCAATCTTTACTTGCATCTCTCTCAACCCACGTGCATCATACGAACATCTTGAACAGAAGTAGCAGTTGATAAACAACACACAAATAATCACGTGACATGCAACTCATCATCATAAAACCAGCAATAATCAATACCCTAAACGAGGGTATACTTCCCATTAGAACAAACTAATTGAATGTAAAAACAAATAAAGGTTTTTTAAGGGTTAAAGCCAAATCCAAGTTGAATCGATCATCAAAGTATATAACAATAAGCAGCACACCAAATCGACCCAAACCAAAGCCTTCAACCAGATCCAGGATCACTTTCCATGCCAAAATAATCGAAACCCTAAAAAAGGGTTTTTTAACCATAACGATCAGCATCACAAATAACACCAAACCCTAATAAAAATCAATAATCCTAAGAAGGATAATCGATAGCAATAAGAAAGTAGGGATAACAGCATTCGACCTTAAATATATATAAATCTAACCGACTTAAGAACAAGAAGAATAATGGTCGATTTCATGATAAGAGCCGTTATCCCTAAAGGCTCACTTGTTGAGAGCAATTGTTACTTTATGGGAGTCGTTGTCCCTAAACACTTGCTCACTTGACAAGAGCAATTGCCCTTTACATGATGATAGCCATTGTCCCTAATGCCTGCACTTTTGGTAAGAGCAATTGTCACTTACATGATGAGATCTGTTGTCCCTAATGGCTAACTTTATGAGGGCAATTTGTCGCTTACATGATAAGAG
>LBNU01016256.1:3876-18578 GCA_014162995.1 Artemisia annua
TTTTTTTGTATAAGAAAGATTCGGTCACCCCTGATATGATTAAGCATTGATTAGCTCGTAGTAGTTACAATAGTTAGTTAAACGTAGTTTAGAAGTAGATTAGTTCGCGGAAGAAGGACGGGTCTTTACCCACTGTATACCTGATCCGCAGCCCAAGTGGCACGCCCTAGTGGCAAAACTCATGTATATAAACCCCTCTCCATCCTTGGAGAGGGTGAACCTCCTCAATTCTATTTTCTTTTTTTTTGTTTCACTTTCTCTCTCTAGGTTCCACTCTCTCTTCTTTCTCTCTCTAAACCTCTCTTCTTCTTCTTCTTATTCTTTCTTTCTTTCTTTCTATCTATCTATTATTCGATCCATATACATGAAAACCAACTATGATATAAATATTAGTGTTTCACAGAGACCAACATACAAATAGTTATCATATGAAATGTGACTTTCTCATCTGTATCTCATAATCACATAAACAACTTTAACTAAATAAAACATGCAATAACTTGAAACACTTGATCCAAAGCTAAAAGAGCTATTTGCATCCAAAACACAAATTCTTCCATAGAGAAAAACACAAGATCTAGGTAAACTTCTAATATTGTGTATAAGGTCATTCTATTACGCAAATTGCACTAGATTATAATGGTCAAATGTAATATACATTACATTATACGAGTAATGCAAATTAGGACAACCTTGAGGTACACTCATGCGTACTTCTTCATGAAGATCACCATGCAACTCCTGACCATCTCAAAAAGAGGTGAATACACCCTTTCGAGTACCCGAAGAAGTAAACGTTTCATGATATCACTATGATATTTTAGCAATGATATAATGCAACGATATGTGCACATTGTGTGCTCTTTTGCTTTGCAGTTGTTTGCTTATACAAATGTTGTAATTTAAAAAGAAAAAGCCACATTGAGTTAAGAAATTTAGCATATATTGATAGACCAACAATCAGATGAATCAAAAGAGATAACATCAATAGTTTAACGTACAACAACAACAACAACAACAACAACAACAACAACAACAACAACATACCCAATCCTGCGGGGCTGGGTATGGGGGAGGTAGAATGTAGACAGATCCTAAACCTACCCCAGGTTAAACCCGAAGATAGGGAGACCGCTTCCCGGAAGACCTCCGGCTAGCGTACAACAGATACATAAGTATTTATTCAAAGATGTTAATACATACAATTGTGACAAGCAATAACATAATATAGACGTGCATAACGGAATAATGAAGCTTGTTCCCCAACTTTATCATGTCAAGATTAAACCAGTGCCACTCATTTTCTGATAGATCAATTTGTCTATCTTTTCTTTCATCTCTTCCGTGAAGTAGTTCTCCCAATCACCATCCGTTGCCTTCCTGAAAAAATGTCAGTTTTCTATCACAGTATTCACTGCTAGATTCTTTCCAGTTTTGTTCACTTCTAAGTTGCTAAGATTCTTGAAGCTGCACAAATTTATAATGTTTTCAATCACTCCTGCATCCTCTTCTTCTCTTGAACAAGGATACCCTATGAACTCCGCAAGCGTCTTCACATGGCCCATAGGGTCCCTTTTCAAATCTTCATATTTCAAGAAAAGTATTGTCCCTGTCCTTTCCAGGCTTGCTTTCTAGCATCCGAATATGTGATCCCAGTATGGTCCAAAAAATGAAATACCTTGACAAAATTCATGAAATGCCTCCTCTGTAGACCTGATAATGGATTTAAATCAAAGTTTATCATTTAGTATATAGTTTAATTTAAGACTATAGTTTGTATTATTATTTGTGTATTAAGTATGGTCGAATTCTAGTTGTTGTATGGGTCAAAATAGGCGCCAAACAACATATGATAGTTAATATGGCTAAAGTAGTTATGACAGTTATTTGCCAAAGTGTACAACGTTTGGAAATAACTGCCATATAGATAGTTGTGTCGTTTAAGTAAGCATTGTGACGTTTGGATATGTATAAATATGTTTTCTCACAGAAAACATATCATACTTTCATAATCAATAAAAGTTCATTTGCTGTTAAACCTTGTTGTCCCATTTTACATTCAATACTTTGCACACACATTTTACTTTCACAGAACCATAACATGGTGAACTTCAAACACATAATGAGATCAAGAAATGTTGGAAGAACCCTGTACACATCCTCAAATGGCGCATCTTCTACGGGTAACTTTATTAATTCTCTTACGAAATGATAATGAGAGACTATGACATCTTTGATGTTGCGGTATATGTATACAATCTTACAGTTTGAAGAAACAATTGATTTTGGCAATGAAGCATAAGGAAGGTGTGTGGCCGCTAGTGGGAAAGATGAGTTCTTCTGATTTTCTTCATTTTGCTTAAGGTCGAACTCAAAGTGAGGAATGAAATCATGTGTAAATGTTGTGAGCAAAGGAGAATTGGATTCACCAAACTTATTCTGGGTTACAATGGCAAAAGCCAATGCCTTTAACCAAGTTGTACCAGTTTTTGGGCTACTGCACAATACTACATTTGGTTGAGCCTTGTAGCGTTGTTGATTCAAAGCTACTCCTCCATGGAACAGGTTTATGCTCCAAAAGCCTTCGTGCATGTAGTAGGACAGTCTGCCTTTCGACCAACTGCTAGTGTGTTGAGGAAGTGTTTTCACGATCTCTTCCATGGGTAAACTATTTAGATAGATATTATATTGTTTAGGTGTGCATGCTCAATAACTGAACGCTTGATTTATTTATAGATATGAGTTAGATTTTACAACTGCTGTTTTGACACAATTGGGTTATAGTCAATAACTAAACGCTTGATTTCGGACACAAGTGAATTTAGCAATTATTTGTGTTATTTCGTCCGTACATGGGTTATTAGTATAAAATTTCGTCTAATTTCATAAAAAATTTGTAAATATTGTCACCCTTAAAACTTGAAGTACATGCCTCACAGTTCTAGTGTTAAATTCAATTTATTAATAATTATAAACAGTAGTGATGTGGTGACCTTACTGAAACAGATCTTAAAGTTCTCTGTGACTCAAAACATTATAGCGCATGCTATTCGTATCTTTAGTAAGATTAACTTTGTTATAGTTAGAGGAGTGGAGACCCAGAGAGTATCTCGGCTTTCTACTAATTTCTTGTAAATCGTATAAGTTTCTAATAATAATAATAATAATAATAATAATAATAATAATAATGATAATAATAATAATATAGATTTTCTTTTAATTACGTGGGTATTTGTTACATTTATAAATTTACTAAAACCTATAAAATTTTACACTTAAGTCAATAACATTAAATCTAGGGTCAACGTACTTATAAAACTTTTGGACATGATTGTAAATTTATTAATCAATTAGAATAAAGTTATTTCATAGTTAAGTCCAAAAGTATATAAAAAAGCTCTTAGGGTCATGTTTATTTTTGCATTTTCATACATTTAAATACACAAACAAAAATTTTATTAAGTTTGATAACACCAATTCCAATTTTAACCTTTATTTGCTAATACGATAGCTCAATTTTATCTTTGTGATGAAATCAAGTTTTGTCATTAATCCAATTTTGTTTTCTTTAAAGGGTGATTTTCCGTTGAAGGTTTTCCTTATTGTATAGAAGATCATCAATTTTCAACCCGTGCATCACCGACGTTTTGGTGCTATAATTTACAAACAAAAGATCATGAATAATGAAACATGCTTTAAAAAAGCAAAAACACAAACTATAATTGAAACAACACGAAGAACAATTAATAGTGAATTTGCTAAAATGAACCCCAAAAAACCGATCAAAAGATAAAAATAAAACGGAACCCCCAATCAAATTCGAACACTGAACACGTGAATCTAAAAACCTTATATGAAACCAAAAAATACCTTATTTTGAGTTTTTAACCAAGTAATGGCATTTAAAAAAACTTATTTACTATTGTATAGTATGTTAAAAGATAATGACTACTAGTATGTATGTTTCATCTTAAACACATCACCTGTTTTTGTGCCAATTACTAAAAGTAAGCTAGAACACCAAAAATATAAAACTAGAACTCTTGTCGACTTCTCCACATACCATTTGTTGTGAATCTAATCATTTCATATCCAAAAAGTTCTCGTCAGAGATTCAATTAAATATTATTGTATATGTATTAGTGTGCTTCGTCGAATTGAATCAATATGGATGATTAATTGTGATGGATTGAAGTTAGTTTTAAAATTTTAATCAAGTTTTTTTATAATTTGAAATTAAAATTAGTTTTGCATGAGTTATTCACGTGTTCGGTTCAAATTAGAAGAAAAATTAAATTGAAAAAGGAAACCAAAACCACACATTTCAAACTCACCTACAAAAATTGATACATCTTCTCTTGAAAATCTATCTCTTATTTGAAATGTGTCGCTAAAAGTTCTTCTTATTCTTCTCACTTTACACTTTTTTTTATCACCGTATCCCTTCTCATATATTTGATTCTTATTGTATTTGGTTACTTGAGAAAGGGAAAGTATCCGATGAGAAGAAAAACTAAAATGATAAGAATAAGAAAAATTTCTAGCCACATATTTGAAATAAGAGTGTGAATTTTAAGGGGAGATACATCTAAAATATGTGGTTGTGGTTTCTTCTCACCATTCTCATTTTAGTTTTTCTTCTCATTTTGATCCTAACTCACTTGAGAAAATAATTATTTATAAGAGTATTTTTGCCATTTATCCTTATTTCATTAGTTAATATATGAGTAATGAAGACTGCTAATTTAATTTGATATGTAATTATCAATCATACTATCTTATAAAGCATTTAGGCCTTCTAAAAAAAGAAATACTTAAAATTAAGCATTACAAGTTCTTAAGCTAAAAGTACAACTAATTAAAACACATTTTCTAACATTAAATGCACTTACAAGTTCTTAAGCTTAAAATACAACTAATTAAAACACATTTTCTAACATTAAATGCAAATACTGTTCATGCAAATTTGGTTTTTTTGCTAACGCTCGTTAGAAAATCCTGTTAGTTTCTAGTCACGTGCGTTGCGCGTGAGGGTAATTTAGTCATTTCACTGTTCCCGCCTACATGACAAAACTGATCCCACCCCAGGCATGATATCGACGAGGACATTTTTTACTAATCAACTTATTCATGTAGAATAGTTTAACACGACCAAATCATACACACAAACACATTCTAGCTTCTTTCAACACTCACCCACAAAACAATACCATGGTAGCATTTTCTCTACTTTGGCAGCTTCGAACTCGTGAGTTTCCAAAACATGAGCTTGATGTTATTTACGGTAAGCCTAAATGTTTCAAGTTGTCATTTGTTTTTCTTATTCGAACATGCATTTGTACATTGTAGGATATGTGATTTTCATACTTCTAAGTTGTTATTTGTTTTTTTTAATGTGATTCAAATGGTACACTGTTCACTCTGAAAATCCATGACAATGGGCTCTTCACAAATCCACCAAATCGAAAATACGGTTTGGACATATAGCCTATGTTGACCTGATTGATTTTGACTATTTCTGCATTCAGGAGTATATTGGGATGTTAGACGCACTAGGATTAGGAGATAGTACTCTGTTCTCACATTTTAGGATCCCTGGGGAACCTTTGGATGATGGGTTGGTCCCATTGATGAGTGTGGAAGGTGTCATGCAAATGTTTAAATACGTGCCTCAGTTTAAGGAAATAAAGGTTTATATTGAAGAAGGTATTTCATCAGTCGAGGAGCATTTATTGTACATGAGGAATAGTCATGGTAATGGTGTTCTGATTGAAGATATAGAGGATGGTGATGTCGTTAAAGAATCTGAGAAAGCTGGTGAGTTGTGTTTGCTAGAGTTGCATGGTACTACTGAAATAGGAAAAGAGGGAAAACATGGTGATACTTCAACTCATGCTTCATCTAGTAAGACTGGAAGCAGGGATGATGAGAATTGTTTTTCCGTAGAACTGGATGATCATGAGCTTCTTATTCCAACACCATGGTCTGATGAAGGGAAGAACAAAACAAGGGCAAGAAGGTTGAGTGGTGAGTACGAGTTCAGAAACCTCATGTTCGAATTGGATTTCTTACTAAACTATGATGAAATCAAGGAAAAGCGAAGCAAAGACACTGAGGCCAGTCAAAAAGAGGGTGTGGCAGATGTGAATCAATTGTTGATAACGAAAAAGAGAAAGTTAGTCAAGAGGATGTTGGAAAGGGTATAGGTGAACCTAAACTTGAACATGTTTTGGAAGGTGAGTTAGAAGTGTTTGGTGAGTTATACCACGTAAAAATTGAAGAGGATTGTCTGGATTAGCAAGCATACTATGGACCTATTGAAGAGGCAAAAATTGATTCGTTGATTCAAGAGGCAACGATTGATTTGTTGGAGACAGTCAAAGAGGATGAGGGGAAAGAGGATGATGTCTTCCTCATAGAAATTGAAGAGGATTTTCTAGATGAGCAACCATGCTATGGACCTATTGAAGAGGCAGAGATTGATTTGTTGGAGACAGGCAAAGAGGTTGATTTCGACCACAAAGAAATTGTAGTTGATTGGCTGGATGATCAACTAGCCTATGGACCTGATCAAGATCCAGAGTTTGATATGTTGTATGTTGAGTTAGAATTTGTTATTCAAAATATGTATTTTCTACAAAATGAACTCAGAGATGAAGCTGTAGTAGTTGCTGATGAAGCTCCAACAGCAGATGTTGAAGATAGTTTGGAAAGGGCAGACATGGAAGCTCCAGCTATTGTTGATTCACCTGCCAGTGTGACCTCTGGTATACAAAAAAAGAGAATAAAGTTGGATCCAGTTGACAAGGATGAGAAGGAAAAAGAAGCAGATGAGGAGGTTGATTCCAAGTGAGGAGGAAATGATCAAGGTCATCACAAGGCAATGGTAAAGGTTGTTCTGTTTATTTTGTTTATCTTATGGCTTGGGATGGCATGTTTTGGAACAATTTAGTTTATGCAGGTCGAATAACATTTTGGTGTTGTGTCTAGTGGTAGTTTGTGCCACATGTGTATGTTTATGAACATGTTGGGTTATGTATTATTAATCCCAGTTATGTACTAGCAGCACTAATACTTCTTCTAGCAGCACTAACTACTTGGGTTATGTATTGTCGATCCCAGGTATGTACTAGCAGCACTAATATTTCTTCTAGCAGCACTAACTACTTGGTTGGGTTATGTATTGTCGATCCCAGTTATTGCTTTCTACTAGATGGGTTAAGAATTTGGAGACACATTGCAATGGATGTCTTAAAAGATTAACCAAACGAATTAGAATAAACATGTCTTACATAGCTTAACTATAAATGTCTTAAAATATCATACTACATACAAATGGACAACACAAAACAAGGACCATTATCCTGAATTTAGTTTCACTTTTTGTAATGCAATGAACAACACTTAGTACCTCTTGTGCGAGCTGGTTCTTTCGACTTTGCTCTTAAGCCAAGGATGTACCCGGTTACACTCAGAGGCCTTGCCTTCCTCTGCTCACTGGTACCCGCCCCTTTTGTAGTGCAAGCCTTAGAAGTTGTAGGCTTTCCCTTCCTCCCCCCCACCTTTGCTTTAGATGTGAAAGCCTTTCCCTTCATCCTCATCCCCCTAGTGCAAGGCTTGGAAGTGGGAGCCTTTGGTGGTATGTCCATTCATTCATCACTGGATGATATGTCAATTTCTTCATCCTCATCACTGAATGACATGTACATTTCTTCATCCTCATCACTGGATGATATGTCAATCACTTCTATAATTGTCTGCATACCTTTATTCCCCATCCCCATATTTTGCTAGTTTACCCTAACAAACCCTTTTTCAAGAGCTTCCAATTTAGCATCGAACCTAGTCCCGTTTTCAAGATAGCTTATCCTTTTTTCATGATCTTCAAGTTTTGCATTCACCTTACTCACGTTTTCAGTATCTTTATAGCCCTCATCAAGTTTCCCCTCTCCCTTATTGCTGTTTTGAGTATCTTCACAACCCTTATCAAGTTTCCCCTCCCCCTTATTCATGTGTTGAGTATCTTCACAACCATCATCAAGTTTCCCCAACCCCTTATTCATGTTTTGAGTATCTTCACAACCCGCATTAAGTTTCCCCTTTCCCTTATCATCTGCAGATCGATATCATTGACAAAGGGGCTAAATACTTAACAATGACCATTTGTAGACTAAAAGTGTAATACACAAAAATTAGAACAATGAAAAATATTACACTGACCTTTCAAGACTTCAGGTTCTTTGTGCGCAAATTCCCATAAGTCATCAAGAATCTCATCAGAAAATTCTTCCAATTCCAACCAAGAATTCCCATATTCAGCCTGAACATACGCAACAACATCATCGGTTAACTTGAAATTGCTCCAGTCCTTGTCTGCCATTGTACAAAATCATATGAAAAGTGATCGACTATTGGTCTTTAAGAGAGGAGTGTGTTAATACAAATATCGCCTAAAAACGTTATTTATATTTTACGATCTTTGCTAAGTTTTGTTAATGACAAAGTGTAAACTTTTGTTTCTAGTAAAACATGATTTTAGTTTTAAAGTCTTGCATAACTAGATTTTTGCTACATTTACATTTCATATAAAACACAACATTTTTCATATTTCTTAAAATAGAAATGTCACATCCCATTTATGGTAAGTTTTGTCATCATACATTTATGGAAAGATTGTGTGGTTGACTAAACATAGATCTCTTACACAAGGTTTGTGTGTTTGACTCTCCCATAGGTTTCTTACACAAGTTTTGTGTTTGACCAAGTATTTATGTGAATGTGACTTTGGATGGTTGGCAAATTATGGCAAAACATACTGTCAGACCTGGCGGAACCCTCGTGGTACACGGGTGGAACCCTTCTGAGGGTTCCGCCATATCCGCCAGGCTTGATGGTTGTTTTGCTATAAATACCAAACCATTTGCTAGCATTTTTCTTTTATCACTTCTCATCATATTTTGCACATACATTCATATCTTTCATCTAACCCTTTAACATCTCATTGTTGTGAAGATTCTTTTGTAGCAAAGAAGTTCACAAGTACATATAAAGTTACAAGTATTCAACTCAACGTTGCAAGACTTATTAGCTTAGCATTGTGTAGACTTTGTGTAGTTTACACTTCATTTGATTGTGTGTTATAAGTTGTGATCGGTTATTATTTTAGGCCCTAAAATACATAGTGTGACGGGAGTGGTTGTACCTTTGTAAAAGAACCAAACGAGAGTGGTTGTACCCTTGGTAAAGAACTCGACATCTAGCTTAGTGTCGGTAAACTTGTAAGCGACGTGTAAGGTTTTCTCCGCCGGATAAAGGAGCTTGTTGACTAGTGAAAGAAACTCTCGAGTTGGATACGCGGGGCATGGACGTAGGGCAAGGAAAATAGAGTTCCTTGTAGCCGAACCACGATAAACAATTGTGTTATGGTTTGATCGTTTCTTTCCTTATACTTGCATATTGTGTATTGTCTTTGTATTCATATCTTTGATTTAACGGAAAGTTTCAAAAGATAATTAAACTAAAAACGGGTAAACTATTCAACCCCCCTTCTAGTTTTCCACAATTGGCATCAAGAGCTACGTTACTCAAGCTTTTAAAATATATTGTGTTTTAAAACTTGAAACGATCCATGGATTTTGAAAATTACAAAGAAGGGCAATCTATGCAAAGACCACCACTTTTTGAAGCAAATGGTTTTATCTATTGGAAAAACCAATTTGAAACTTACGTGAAATCTAACGATATAGATTTATGGTTTATAATTGTTGATGGTGATAATATAGTTACAAACACTAAAGATGAAGATCAAAAGAAATTGATTGCTAAGAATAATGAAGCTAAAATGATGTTATATAATGCTTTGCCTAAGAAAGAATATGAAAGAGTCTTTATGTGTAAAACCGCTAAAGAAATTTGGCAATCTTTAATAGTCACTCATCAAGGAAACTCACAAGTTAAGGATAACAAAATTGATCTTCTCATTCAACAATATGAACAATTTGTTATTCCCGAAGATGAAAGTATTGATAGTGCATTTGCTAGGTTTAACACTATTATTACTTCACTTAAAGCACTTGATGAATCTTTTTGTAGCAAGAATTTTGTCAGGAAATTCCTTAGAGCACTCCATCCGAAGTGGAGAGCAAAAGTGACGGCAATTGAAGAATCCAAGGATCTTTCAAGCATGTCACTTGATGAGCTAATTGGAAACCTCAAAGTTCATGAAATGGTAATGGAAAAAGATTCGGAAATAGTTAAAGGCAAGAAGGAAAAAGTCAAGTCTATTGCCTTGAAAGCTAGAGTTCAATCAAGTGATGATGAAGAATCTAGTTCCGATAGTGATGATGAAGAATATGCCATGGCCGTTAGAGACTTCAAGAAGTTCTTTCGTAGACGAGGAAAATTTGTAAGGCAACCTAAAGATGACAAGAAAACCTTCCGAAAAGATCGTGATGATAAGAAAGGAAGAGTTGAAAGAAAATGCTATAGGTGTGGAGACACAAGTCATCTAATTGGAGAATGTCCAAAACCACCCAAAGGCAAGTCACAACAAGCTTTTGTAAGTGGCACTTGGAGTGACTATAAAGAAGATGACGATGAGCCAAAGAATGACGATGTTGCTCTCATGGCTCATGACTCAAATGAGGTACTCTCCGACTCATCTTATTCATCCATTGATGATGACACCTTACAAAAAGAATATAACAAACTTTGTGAACTAACTCTAAAAATCATAAACAAAAATAAATTTTTGAAAACTAAAAAGGAGTTTTTGGAAAATAAAGTTTATGAGTTAAAAGAAAAGGCTAAAAGATTAGAAAAGAGTAAAAGTGTCGACACATTGTGTAAATCATGTGAAGAACTTAAACTCGAAATTGAGAAAATAAAAGTTACTCAAAATGATCTAATAAAACAAACCACAAAGTTTAAGAAGTTTGATAAAAGTATTTCTTGTGCGGATGAAATTATGAAGCTTCAAAAATCACCATTTGATAAAACAGGTCTTGGCTTCATGAACTTAGAAACATCGAAAGATCAAACGAAACAAGAAACTAGCAAAACTGCTACAGCAGCTGGCGGAACAGGCGGAACCCTCAGAAGGGTTCCGCCCGTTGAACCCAAAGGTTCCGCCAGGTCTGCAGCAGCAAAAATGGCTTCCACATCGAACCATTCAAAATTTGTTAAAGCCACGTATAAAAATGAAAAAAAACCTGCTGTTAAAACAGGAGTAGGACTTGACAAAAATGAATTTAGAACTAAAGCCACTCAACTAAAACCTAAGACATCTTTTCCCAAACGCTCCTTTCCAAAAAGTAACTACAATCCACGACCAAGTTACCAGCATGTTTGGAACCAAAACACTTCTGGAAATTACCAATCTCCAAACTACATGTCTTGGAACCCCTATGCTCTATTTTCATACTTGAGTCAAATTAATGGATTGCTTAACCAAAATGGACCCATGAGAAATTGGGGACCAAATGTTTGAGTGTTTTTCATAAAAGAGGTGTGCCTTAAAGTATGTTTGGAACCGGATGAATGGATTAAAGATAGTGGTTGTTCAAGGCACATGACGGGTAACAAAAGCCTCTTCTCAACATATCACAAATGTGATGGAGGTAATGTTACGTTTGGTAGTAAAGCTAAGAGCAAAATCATCGGAAAAGGTACAATCTCTCATGACTCCCTTGTTATAGATGATGTTGCTCATGTTGATAACTTAGGTTTTAATCTTCTTAGTATTAGTCAACTTTGCTGTAATAAGTATAACGTCCTTTTTAGTGAAAATGGAAGTAAGATACTTAAAGATGGCATAACCATAGCCAAAGGTGTCCTTAAGAACAACGTATATGTCATGAAATTGGATCAAACATCTAAAGACAAACTTTGTCTTACTTCATTAGATGAATCCTCAACTTTATGGCATAGACGTTTAGGACACGCTAATATGAGACTAATTCAAAACCTCTCCTCCAAAGACTTAGTTCGAAACCTACCTAAGTTGAAATACGACCAACACTTTTGTGATGCTTGCAAAGTCGGTAAACAAGTCCATAATAGCCATAAGGCTAAAAATATTGTTTCTACATCTAGGTGTCTAGAACTTTTGCATATGGATTTGTTTGGTTCATCCGCTATACAAAGTTATGGAGGCAACTTCTACACTTTGGTAATAGTAGATGATTATTCAAGGTATACTTGGACAAAATTTTTGAAAAGCAAAAATGAAGCTTTTGAAAAATTTGAGATTCTAAGTAAGAAAATTCAAAATCAAGTAGGGTCTAAAATTGTGTCTATTAGAACGGATCACGGTCGTGAATTTGATAATGAATTTCAATTTGGAGACTTTTGTGATAAAAATGGTATTACTCATAACTTTTCGGCTCCACGTACTCCTCAATCTAATGGTGTAGTAGAACGTGAAAACCGGACTTTGCAAGAGATGAGTAGAACAATGCTTAACGAACAAAACATTCCACAAAAGTTTTGGTGTAACGCCGTTGACACATCAACGTACATTCTTAATCGAGTCTTAATGAGAACATTTTTAAACAAAACTCCTTACGAACTATATAAAGGTAAAAAGCCTACATTAGGATATTTTAGAGTGTTTGGGAGTAAATGCTTTATTCTTAACACCAATGATTACCTCACCAAATTTGACCCAAAGTCTTATGAAGGTGTATTTCTTGGATATTCACAAAATAGTAGGGCCTACATTGTTTTAAACAAAGAAACCTTAAGAGTCGAGGAATCGTTGAACGTAACATTTGACGAGAGTCCATCTCCCTCTAAGACATCACCTTTGGTAGATGATGACTTAGTTGAAAGTCAAGCTATGGAAAATCAAGTCACCATAGAAAATGACAAGGAAGAAGAACCACCAAACAAAGAAATTGTTAATGTTAAAGAGTCCAAAAGTCATCCATTAGATAATGTCATAGGTAAAATTAACGAGAGAACGTTAAGGTCTAAAGCCCAAAATGAAAGTAACTACTTTTGTTTCGTGTCAACCATTGAACCTAAAAACATTAACGAAGCCATTAAAGATGAGTCATGGGTAATAGCCATGCAAGAAGAGTTAAACCAATTTGTTAGGAATGATGTGTGGACATTAGTTCCTCAACCTAAGAGTCAAACTATAATTGGTACAAAATGGGTTTTTCGAAATAAAATGGATGAAAATGGTGTTGTGTCTAGAAACAAAGCTAGGCTAGTGGCACAAGGATATAACCAACAAGAAGGCATTGACTACGATGAAACTTTTGCTCCGGTAGCTAGGCTCGAGTCAATTAGAATCTTACTTGCATATGCATGTGCACACAACTTTAAACTTTTTCAAATGGACGTCAAAAGTGCATTCTTAAACGGTTTCATAAATGAAGAAGTATATGTTGCTCAACCGCCAGGCTTCATTGATTTTGAAAAACCTAATCATGTCTATAAACTTAAAAAGGCTTTATACGGAAGCAAGCTCCAAAAGTGTAGGATACTAGATAAGCTCACAAACACGTTTATACTTGTGGTATGGTTCGAAGCAAGTAAGAAAAAGAAGAAAGAAATGTAGAGAGAGAAAGTTAGAGAGAGAAAGAGATGAAGCCTTGAGAGAAAACCAAAAAAAAGAAAATAGAATTATGAGAGAAGGCTTACCCTCTCCAAGGATGGAGAGGGGTTTATATACATGAGTTTTGCCACTAGGGCGTGCCACTTGGACTGCGGATCAGGTATACAGTGGGTAAAGACCCGTCCTTCTTCAACGAACTAATCTAATTCTAAACTATGTATAACTAACTAATGTAACTACTACGAGCTAAACAATGCTTAATCATGTTTGGGGTGACCGAATCTTTCTTATACAAAAATCGTATTCCTAACAATCTCCCCCTAAGAGAGGTCACCCTTTTAGATCTTGATTCTTGAATTCTTGCATTGAGATCTTTGTAGATTCTTTTGTAGCTCGTAGTTGTTGATTCTTCATTGATAATCGACTCAATATGACTTCCTTGATGTATATGATGATCTTATGACGTTGCTCTTCGTTCTTCATCCATATAGTTAGCTTCAAGTCATCTTTGAGTGTAAGTGTCTCTTCNATTCTTGAATTCTTGCATTGAGATCTTTGTAGATTCTTTTGTAGCTCGTAGTTGTTGATTCTTCATTGATAATCGACTCAATATGACTTCCTTGATGTATATGATGATCTTATGACGTTGCTCTTCGTTCTTCATCCATATAGTTAGCTTCAAGTCATCTTTGAGTGTAAGTGTCTCTTCGTGATGTTGTGATTGTCTTTGTGATGTCATGCTTACACTTTTCTTGATCATGATCTTCTGCATCAGAGTTGAGGAAGCATAGTCGAAGCCCATTCTTTGATCATGATATCTTAAGTTACGATGTTGAAGTGTAAGCATGAGATGATGAATCTGCATTTTTCAGCAATCGGCATCAATCATCAACTTCTTTGTCTTTGGTGTGATTACGCCTTTCCAACATGCCCATACATCTTTGTTGAGTAGATCTTCCTGGTTGAACAGTTCTGACGTCTCCTTTTAGATGTTGGTATGAGCATGTGGAACTCGAGTGATGGTGGTGAACATGGTAAGTTTGGTATGTTGAGCTGCATAAAACTTGGTTAGTAATAAACATACCGGCACTTACAAGTACGGACTTCGAGATCGTCAACAGCATAGTGTGAAGACTTT
>LBNU01016256.1:27530-74371 GCA_014162995.1 Artemisia annua
GAAAGGCATGTCAACAAGCTCTTTGGATGAAGCAAGCTCTTGTCGACTACGGAATTCAACTAAACGACATCTCCATCCTTTGCGACAACAAAGGAGCCATAGATCTTAGTAAAAATCCCGTCCAACATTCCCGAACCAAACATATCGAAATCCGTCATCATTTTCTTCGTGACAACATCCAAAAAGGAAAAATCTCAATCGAGAAAGTTTCTTCCGAAGACAACATAGCCGACATCCTCACAAACGAGAACCATTCAACCTTCTTAGGCTAGGCTTAGGACTCATGGAACCTACATGGTAGTTTTAAACATTAGACAAAAATCAAAACAAACCATCTAGCCTTTTTCTCAGCAGACCCGGCGGAACCCTCAGCCCAAACGGGCGGAACCTTCTCTTTGGTTCCGCCGTTTCCACCGGTCTGCAGATTGTCCAATAGTTTATATTAAACCAAACACCATTTTTCACCCATCATTTACAAACTGCCATTATTCACTCATCCTCACCCACGAATTTTTGATCGTGAAACCATCCTCATTGCTCTCAAATCATCATTGTAAGTATATTAAACATAATTACATTCCTGATCTGAGTCTAGGAATTCTATTTTTGCACAAAATCAAAAAACTTGGGGTTATGCATTAACTTGAGAAATTAATTTAGAAACTTAGGTGTTAAACAAAACTAATCATGTTTCCCATAGTTAGGAATTGCATTCTCATTAACTATTAACATGTTTACTAAAACACCCCATGTCAAATTCTTGCAAAAATTTCTCACAAATAGGACAAATATATTTTCGTCTCACATTGTGAATACAAAATCAAAACGTTATGTTTTAAACCTCACTTGCATAATGTCTCTTGAATGCTAAAGGGAATACATAACCAATATGTATTTTCGGGTACATTCAAACGAAGCTACATTGAACTAGGAGCGTTTGGGTTATCTTTTGTTTTACTACAAAGCTTGCACTATAAAAACGTTTTGAGCATCAAAATGAGTCAAGATAACCGCACCTCCACAAGGTTTTCATATAGGCACACACTAGAAAATATACATTGCAATAGTCGGTAACATAGACTAAAATGTGATATTTTATTTTTCTAGGAATCATCATGCTTCCCGTGACTCATTACGATCACAAAGACACCCTTAAGTACCTCCCTAAACACCACAAAACCAAATGCCTTACCGAAAACCAAATCAACATCTTCAAAGCTCTTGAAAAGAGATATGTCCATGAGGGTAGAACCATTGACCCATCCTTCATAGCCGGCACAAATCTACCCGCCGAATTTGCGGCCATCAACTTTGAGAGTCTCTTAGAGATCAACGAGTCTATTTGTCCTAGGTTCATTCTATAGTTCTATGCTTCCATCCACCTCTCCTCTGATGATTATGGACGTATGTCTATAAATTTCTCGGCTAGTGGTCATGACTACTCCTTCACCCTAGATGAGTTTGCTCAAATCCTAGGTGTCCCAAACCGTGGTACTTGCATCTACACCGACAAGCATACCCTCTCAACTCTTGACACACTCATTGACCGTATTCATCCTTATGATACACCTCTTATGTCAAAAGATGTACTCCGTGACCACCTCTTCATTAGGACCACCACCACTAGGAGAACCCGCTCGGGTAATGAGGTAAACAAGGATCCATATGGTATGGAACTCAATGAACTCAAGCCCCAATTCGAGAAATGGGAGGAAGTCCTTAGAGCCAATGTCATTAGCACACTAGGAAACCGGGATCACATCAATGTTTGCCTTTGCTACATGCTCTACTCCTTGTCCGTTAGGCAACCCTTCAACCTTGCCTACTACATGGCCAAAAGGATGGCTGACATTCCCGTGCAAGGCACGACGGCTATGCCGTATGGAATGCTCTTGACCCGTCTCTTTAGGTTCATCTCCCCAATTCCTCCAACTCCTAGAGGTCTTCGCCTAGACTACTCTCTCATTCCACACACATTTGTCCCACTTAGTGATAGGAGAGTCTACAAAACCCAAGGCAAACGCCCTCATCCTCCTACCTCATCATCATCATCCTCAATGAGTGAAGATGAGACTTTGCCCAACTCTAGGCTTCCACCTCTAGAATACCTTTCACAACTTCCAACCATTCCTAATGAGTCGGCGGAGTTCAAGCAAACGAAGGGGATGTTCAAGAACATCGGGAGGTTCCTTGGCAAGCTCAAGAAGAAGATGGACCGTCAATGAGAGCGGGTGTGTAGGAGTGTTTGGCAATAGGTGTTATGTGAACTATTTGGTCGTTTGAACAATGTTTGTTATGGATTTATGTGTTGGTAGGTTATTTGGTACAATTTGGAACATGTATGAACTAACGTTGATGCAGGATGACAACATTTAGCATGTTGTCAAATTTTCAAGTTTATGAAAATTTCACTATATATAGTGAAATTCGCTAGCCCCCGGTCAAAGTCCAACCATATGCATGTTTACATGTCCAATTTTTGCATTTCCTAACCAGATATGAATTATATTTTTAGTTTTAGGAGTTTTCGGAAAATTTGAAAATCGTCTTGCGGGTCAAAACGGTGGACTGCCTCATTTTTAGGGTCTGGCGGAACTGGCGGAACCCTCACAAAGGTTCCGCCAGTGCAATTTTCTGGGTACCCCAGATTTGGCCCAACGGAAACGGCGGCACCCTATTATGGGTTCCGCCCGTGTAATCCGAGGGTTCCGCCGATTCACCTGGGAATTTTTTTTAATCCGTTTTCAAATTTTAAAAACCCAAACTTCCCAAAATCAACCTTGTTTGTTAGAAACTCATTTCTTGTTAGTTTATAACATCATTAGGAGTCTTCTAAGAGCCTAAAACCAATAGTACTTACTTTCCCGCCAAAAACCAAATTAAACCATAACCACCTCAAGGAACCCTCACACATAAAGGAAGGAACCCTCCCAAAGGATCCTTCCAATCCGTGAATCATATTACCCCAACCAATTTGACAAGACAACTAGGCATTTAGTGCAAATCTTTGTCTTCTTACTCCATCTCCTTCATTGGATTGACTTCCAAATGATGTGACAACCTTCATTACTCACCCAAATCATTAGAAACCTCAAAATTTCTATGGCCAAACATCAAATCCAAACACTACCTCCAACATTTCTTCCACCCTATAAATTTAAACCATTTTAGAACACCTCAAATCACACCATCACCATCAAAATCTCTTGTCTTAAGATCCTAAACCACATCCTTGACAATGACAAAGTCAACAATCACCTCTCAACCACCTCGACCCATTCGGAAAACCGCCCGAATTAGTGTCAAACCGCTATGGTCAAACCAAACCATCAACCTAAGCTCCTCATCTTCGGATGAATTCTCTTCACCCATAAAAAGTGAACACTTTTTAAACCTTGCATCCCCAACTCCATCACCCAAGGGAGCAAATGAACTCACAACTCCACCACCAACAAAATCACCCATAGACCCAACTCCACCAAGTGCACCAATCCAAACATCCAAAACCCCATCACCATCAACACTACCTCAACTTGAACCAATGGAGTTATTTGGGTCTCCTCCAACATCACCACATCCATTTGTCCAAGATCTCAATGATCTTCCACCTAGATCAACAAATCCACCACCTTTGACAAATGAAAAACCAAGCCCATTGTTTGACCACAATGAGCCTTTTGATCAAAATCCACCACCACAACAAGCCTTCAACCAACCTAAACCATTGTTATTTCACCCTATTTTCAAGGATATTCATGGTCCTCTATATGGAGAACCCAACTTTGAAAATCTTGATCACCCAAGTCCACCACATTCACAACCCCAACTCTTTGAGTCTTTTCTTCCTTCTTATGACGAAATTCAAAGAATGGTTGAAAACCACCTCCACCAAGCAATGGACTTGAAAACCACATTGCTTGAATCCATTTCAAACCCCTCCTCCAACCAAGAAACCAACCTACCTCCACCACCATCATCAAATGACCCACTTCCACCAACTCATCACCATACTTGCTCACAATGTGAGCAAATGGTCAAATTAGGTGAGGACATCAAAACATTCCTTCACCAATTTCAAAATGAGACCCGCTTCGCGACACAACACATCCTAGAACGTTTGGATGCCCTTTCCCATCCAAACCAATCCTAGAGCACTTTTGGAGGCCTTTTGCCCCATTTTAGGAAGTGTTGAAAGTCTTCTACTTATAGAAGTAGGATTTTATTCTTATCTTATTTCTTGGTTATTTTTAACTTTTATTTTTATTTTTAGAAGTAGGAGTGTAATTTTATCTCTTGTCTTTTGACCTTTAGAAAGTCAAAATTTTACTTGAAATGATATCTTCTACTACTACCTTATTTTCAATAATGGTTAATCATATATGAGTTGTGATTGTGGTTGATTATATTCTCATAATATGTGGGGAGTACATGCTTGTTTATGTATCATTATCACCAACTAACCATTTTTTTGTAGGTTCAAAATCCATGTTTCCCATCTTGGCACTCCTATTAGGGGGAGTATTGACCAAGGGGGACAAGTGCATTATTCCGCTACGCTACTCTTCTTTTTGTTTCGACAAAAAGGGGGAGAAACATATCTAAACTTAGTAACTTAAAATGATTTTCATCAATTAAGTAAAACAAGTTTGATATAACATTTTTTTAAGCTTTAACACTAAAATTTGTGAGTTACTTAAAAACAAAGTTTATGTTTTGTCATCAACAAAAAGGGGGAGATTGTTAATACAAATATCGCCTAAAAACGTTATTTATATTTTACGATCTTTGCTAAGTTTTGTTAACGACAAAGTGTAAAATTTTGTTTTTAGTAAAACATGATTTTAGTTTTAAAGTCTTGCATAACTAGATTTTTTCTACATTTACATTTCATATAAAACACAACATTTTTCATATTTCTTAAAATAGAAATGTCACATCCCATTTATGGTAAGTTTTGTCATCATACATTTATGGAAAGATTGTGTGGTTGACTAAACATAGATCTCTTACACAAGGTTTGTGTGTTTGACTCTCCATAGGTTTCTTACAAAAGTTTTGTGTTTGACCAAGTATTTATGTGATGTGACTTTGGATGGTTTGGCAAGTTATGGCAAAACATACTGTCAGACCTGGCGGAACCCTCGTGGTACACGGGCGGAACCCTTCTGAGGGTTCCGCCATATCCGCCAGGCTTGATGGTTGTTTTGCTATAAATACCAAACCATTTGCTAGCATTTTTCTTTTATCACTTCTCATCATATTTTGCATATACATTCATATCTTTCATCTAACCCTTTAACATCTCATTGTTGTGAAGATTCTTTTGTAGCAAAGAAGTTCACAAGTACATATAAAGTTACAAGTATTCAACTCAACGTTGCAAGACTTGTTAGCTTAGCATCGTGTAGACTTTGTGTAGTTTACACTTCATTTGATTGTGTGTTATAAGTTGTGATCGGTTAGTATTTTAGGCCCTAAAATACATAGTGTGACGGTAGTGGTTGTACCCTTGTAAAAGAACCAAACGGGAGTGGTTGTACCCTTGGTAAAGAACTCGACATCTAGCTTAGTGTCGGTAAACTTGTAAGCGACGTGTAAGGTTTTCTCCGCCGGATAAAGGAGCTTGTTGACTAGTGAAAGAAACTCTCGAGTTGGATACTCGGGGCGTGGACGTAGGGCAAGGAAAATAGAGTTCCTTGTAGCCGAACCACAATAAACAATCGTGTTATGGTTTGATCGTTTCTTTCCTTATACTTGCATATTGTGTATTGTCTTTGTATTCATATCTTTGATTTAACGGAAAGTTTCAAAAGATAATTAAACTAAAAACGGGTAAACTATTCAACCCCCCTTCTAGTTTTCCACATAGTGTGTTAGGATTGGAGCGGGAAAAGACGGGCAGTGCAGTTATTGAGTAGACACAACACACAAGTGTGAAGTTTAGGGTTTTACTTACTTGCAAATTATGTCCCTTGACTTAACTATTTGGTTTGACAAAAATGGGCTATATCACGTGCCAAAGATCTGTTATCTTAACTTTTAGTAGTCAACAAAAAAGTCATCTTTTATCTTCTTCCCTAATTCAAACACTCATCCAAACCCTACCTAATAAACCTTAAAATAACTCATTCATTTAAAATGGCTTCATCATCATCTTTGGTACTTTATCTTTTAGATAACTGTTGTTATTTATTTGAAAAACTCATTGTGGTTATAACATATTCTGGGATGAGTTTTTTGTTTGTAAACAAAACAGATTTTGAAACATACCTCCTAGGACTAATGTGTTTGGATGTGCTTAAAACACCCCTTTTTTGTCTAATGTTAGCTGTCTGAGCATTTTAGTGCCCTGCACCAAGCTGTTTTACTCTGAGATTCTGTATTGTTCAAGTTTGGTTGGTGAGCTTATTGGATCACATTTTTTCAATCATTATATATTAGTTTTAAGCAACTTGTTCAAGTGTTCTTTGGTGGTCATGTTTGCTATTTGCCTCCATGTTAGTGTTATTATGTGTGTTTCGTTAAATTATCTGAATTGCTTCTCTTTGTGTTATTGCTTGTTACAAAACACTTTTTGTTTATTGATAAAGGAATCTGTTGTCAAGGTTCACATTCGAAGCAAATTGCATTACTTTCAATTGATTAAAGACAGATTATCTGAGAATCGTCGTAGACTATTTCGGTCAACATGCTTTGGTCCATGGTTGGATTTAAATTACTTTGAGAACGATGAGAGTCTTATACATTACATGCTTCAAAATCAAATTAAGTCTGATGATGCCCACTATGATTTGCCACTGATTTATCTTGTTAATGGACATCATCTTCATTTTGGACGCCGTCAATTTCACCTCATAACTGGTTTTAAATTTGGAATGCCTAGTTTCCGTAAGTTTAGAACTGGTGATATCATATTTCGTGACCGTGTATTTCCTGACAAGTTAGGTGTGGGTTTAAAAACCATAGATCTTCTATGTTTAATTGAGACAGAAGAGCTTTTTACAAAACTATCTGATGAAGACGCGGTCCGAGTTTGTATTTTGTTATCAGCTCAGGTCATATTTATGGGGCGTGAAATGTTATCCGTGGTCGATGATGTATATCTTCGGATGGTTGAAAATTTTGAAAACTGGAATGACTTTCATTGGGGGGAACACATTTGGAGACAGTTGTACGATGCCATTCGAAATACATACTCAAAACAGAAGTTGGAATATTCTTTGGCAGGGTTTTTTTTTGCTTTCAAGGTCAGAATTATTACACCAAATCTTTTAATAAATTGTTTATTTACTTGTAATTCTTTTAATAAATGGTTGTTCAGGTATGGATTTTAGAGGTTTCTACCCAGAGTTTGCGTTGGTGGAGTAAGGAACTCGATCTTATCCCAAGAGCACTTTCATGGTCTAAGAAGGTGCCTTTTCAAGAATTGGAGTATTTCGGGCAGCTTTTTCCCGAGGCAAGTATTTATTTACATATATTTGGTTTTTCCTGAGTGCACCTTAGTTATTTGTCAACATATATTTATTTACATATATTTGGTTTTTAGGACTCTTACGAGTCGAGTTGTGAGTATGATTATGGTTAACACTTATCTCACTTTCTTTTGTTTATTTCTTTCTTAGGCGAAAGAAATAAACCATGATCTATATCCTACGAGAGCTGAGGCTGATACAGAATGGTACACCAAAGGCATTAGGTTTTTTAACTGGTATGCACCGAGACCCGCGCCTGCTGTTAACTGTGGAGGGCTTTTTGAGATTATTTGTGTAAACGAGCAGCACTTCGTGCTAAAATTCATGCTATTGACAATGAAGTTCCAGCGCCACAAGCATCATATACTCTTCAGGATCGTGTTAGGACATTGCATGGTATATGTAATGGTTTTATGTTGTTACCTGCAGAAGTCAACAGTTTGAGATCACCGGTTCACAAACTTGAAACCTATATTCAGGTTTGTTTATAACCTTAACTATATGTCTCTTGTTTTGATGAGGTGTTTGGATTAGCAAAATTTATTAACTGATTCATCATGTACTTTATCTTTTGTGTTACCCAGTATATTACGAGAAAAATGAAGGTTGGTCACAGGCAGGACAAATTGCACAACATTGATGAAAAAGAGCACAAAGAACCGGAAAAAGTAATTACCGTTTAATTTTTCTTAATAAAATATGTAGTTAGCTGAATTCCTTACATTTTACTTAATAAAATATATTTACAGGATAAATTCGACAATGATGATAAGGATGCTTATATTGCTGATGAGTACTGCCCAAATTTAAATCATAATTTCCTAGATTTGTTTGAGTCAGAAATCCAGAATGAGTTTCTCAAAGATGAGAAAGTATCCAAGAAAGATGTCAAAGAGGTTTTTACAATTTTAACTATAATACATGTATATTGTCTTATAAAGTTAATTTTAAGTTGGTCTGTTATTCGTATTTTGTGTTGTAGTAGGATTGTGTTTATTTGGCTACGCAAGAATGCTTAGCAGCTGAAATGCAGGAGGCTGGCTTTCGACGTTTATCTGCACAAAGGGAAGAGAGGCTGAGAGTCCTAAAGGTAGAGGAAAAAAATGTGCAGATTACAAACCAGATATTCAAGGCCCCTCACATGCAACTTGCTTTTCAAAATTGTGGATCAAAGAAGAGGCAGCATACATTAGTACTAAGGCCGGAATTTAAGGATGTAGATGATGATGTGAAACTTCCAACCCTGGATCAACTCAAAAGAACAATCTCCCAGTTAACTCTTGATATGATCCAGAAATGTAAAGATCTCAAACCTTGGAAAGAGGTAATATACTATATCCTTCGATTATGATTACCATTTTTAATCATCTATATAGCATTGTAACAGAAACCTTATTATTACTAGTAAAAGGCAATATAGTACTATCTTTTTTAGCATAAGTATCTTTTTTTAAACACTCCTCATAGAATCGTACTTTATATATACTAGTAATAATAAGAGATGATCAAATGCAATCGTACTTTAGCTGATGATCAATGAAGCTTAGCTATTCGCACATACCTTTGGGTGATACAGAACTAGGAATTAAGTAGGAGTCAGTCATTTATAGTCAATTTCGCTTAAGTTGATACATGTCTTCATTTATGGTCAATTTCGCTTAAGTTGATACATGTCTTTATTTATGTTTATTTTGTATAATGTATAGGACCTAAAACGGCCATAAAAAATGATTGATAAAATTTTTGTTGATCGTGAGTTGTAGGCTTTTATTACAAATAATGGCCAACCTAGTTGCAAGTTTCCTTGGTGCAATGATATAGTTGTAGATCATCATTTTTGGGATTGTTTTGTTGCGATGGATGAGACTCGTGAAGGCTGGTTACGCGATGAGGTAATGGTCCATAGTTAATTCCTATATTAAATAATGTAAATATTGTGCACTTTATATGTTACTAGAATTAATCAGATTTATTTTGTTTTTCTTAAATGTCTATAGCACATTGAGCTTTGGGTGTTGTATTTGTGGCACGTTAGACCATCTTTTGCAGATTGGTCCATAGTTAGCAGTTACTTCTTGACACTTCTACTTCAAGAGTCGTTGCCACTGTTTTATGCTAATAAACAAGTTTACAAAGTGTCATGGGCTGATGTTGACTGGGTATTTATTTCAAACCTCAACAATATTTATTATGTAAATTATGTCCAACACATCTTATACATAATATTTATTTTTTGTATTCCTTGCAGGTGTTCATTCCGATAAATGAACCTAAGAAACATTGGTCTGTTGCCCAGTTTCACATACAGTCCGGAAATGTTATATTTTATGACAGTGTTTATCATTGTGAAGAGGAAGGTCGTGAATTATTATCTGAAAATGAGGAATTGCTTGGAGGTCAATCTTCCCTTGATTCTATAGGAGACGGGTGTTTATGACAAGAAACGAATCGACTCGGAAAATTACAAGATCAGGTTTCGTCTTGCACAGAACGTTCCAAAGCAGGGTGGGGAATTTGGTGATTGCGGAGTCTTTGTCTGCATGTTTCTATACAGGTTAGTAGTCGACCATATTTCTTTCTTGCTATTACTAGTTTTGACAGTGGATTGTCTTAGTAATTAGACTGTTATACACATAAACATTCCACATAGATAGACATAACACAGACCTTACAACATTCCAACTTAGAAACTAAGACATAAGCACACCATTACAGGACACGACCGACACTCATGTTAGGCAGACTCAGGCCACAATATTTTTATTATGAAAACACTAGCCAACAAAGACATACAGCATTGCAACGTTGACCTTACCATGGCAACAAACCCTTAATCTTCTCAATGAATAGGTCAATCTCCCGTCCCCTTAGTTCCAACTCCCTAGCCAAGATCCTCAGCTCCTGAAGTTTTACGTCATCTTTCGTTAGGATTTCATTTGAAAACTCCGCCATTTCTTTGGTAGAAACTGCGCAGCTGCAGTCTGTAACTCATCCACAAAATAACCCCTTTCACGATTCAGTAGATCAACCCTCATGAAAACCTTAGTGATCTCCCCAGCCAGCTGGAAATACTCAATTGACGCCCTCTGACAATACAAAATAAACATGTCCTCCCATACAAAAGATTGTGTCGCCTCACGCAACTCATCCAACCTAAATTGTCCTGCCATAAATTTTGTTAGTTTGTTCCAGAAACTAAAGTATGATTTTTAACTATGCCTTATGCACATGCTTTAAATAGGATAGTTCATCACCAAAACTCCAAAAAATGATCACATGCAAACCCCTAATGAATGACATTTTATGCCTGACTTATAGTACCCTAATATTTCATCAGATTGTCATTATCAAAATGCCAAACAAGCCCATATGGCAAACAAGAAGTGATGTGTTGACCAGCTTTAAAAAAGACTATTGATGAGTGCTCAAGCACTCATCATTTTTGGTAAAATCTGAACTGCAAAACATACAAAAACACTCAGAAATGCATCAAAATACTGAAAATATTTCAAAATTGTGTTTTATATGTTCTAGATGCAAAATGAGTAAAAACAGATGAAAAACGAACAAAGTTTGCATAATTGGCAGTTTCAGTCCCCCAATTTTCAAAGATTGGCAAAACTAGTCCCTGATCATTCAAAATATGGAAAATTATCACCAAAGGTCCTTTTGAAATCATAAGTTGTCATATTTTGTCCTTTGGTGAAGAATTGGAAAAGTTTTGAGGATTTACAATTTTGGTCCCTGGAGTTCATAAACTTGTCAGATTTGGTCCCCGGGTGTTTTAAAAATGGAAAACTTTATTTATGGTCCTTGTGTTTTTGGTTCTTGGCATCATTGGTCCTTTGGAGCATTTTGGGAAAGTGGCATTTCAGGTCCCTAAACTTTCAGCAAGATACAAAATTGGTCCTTGTGATTAATTTACAAACCAGATGGGCCTTATGTATTTACTAAACCCAACAACAAACAAAACCCCATCACCCTTAATNTAGTGCCATAATAACCCCATTTTTGACCAAATTTTTTTTTAGTGGTTATCAGTCCGCCATGTCTAACCGACAAAAGGATTGGCTAATCCAGGAGCAAACGGCTCTTGGTAAAGATACATCAAATCTGTTTATGGCTTGCAATTTGCCAAAAATTGTATGGTAATCGACTCACCATATCTTTAATTAGTGAAGAGTCGGCTAGCCCGGAAGATTATGGCTTGTGGTAAAGGCAGTGGAAAAACCATAATTGGCAATCAACTCACCAAGATGATGACTGAATTCCATCAAGAGTTGGCTAGTCCAGAAGCAAACGGCTTCTGGTAAAGACAAATCAAATCCGTTTACAGCTGGTGGTTTGCTCAAAATCACATGGTTATCAGTGTACCATGGTTCTTACTTGAACTGAAACATTTGGCTACTCCAGAAGTGATGGCTTTTGGTAAAGAGATTAAAATCCATCAAGTTTTCATAGAAGATTGCTAGGGACTAGCAATAGTTTAGTGTGGGGGATTGATGAGTGCTCAAACACTCATCATTTTTGATAAAATCTGAACTGCAAAATATACAAAAACACTCAGAAATGCATCAAAATACTGAAAATATTTCAAAATTGTGTTTTATATGTTCTAGATGCAAAATGAGTAAAAACAGATAAAAAATGAACAAAGTTTGCATAATTGGCAGTTTCAGTCCCCCAACTTTCAAAGATTGGCAAAACTAGTCCCTGATCATTCAAAATATGGAAAATTATCACCAAAGGTCCTTTTGAAATCATAAGTTGTCATATTTTGTCCTTTGGTGAAGAATTGGAAAAGTTTTGAGAATTTACAATTTTGGTCCCTGGAGTTCATAAACTTGTCAGATTTGGTCCCCGGGTGTTTTAAAAATGGAAAACTTTATTTATGGTCCTTGTTTTTTTGGTTCTTGGCATCATTGGTCCTTTGGCGCATTTTGGGAAAGTGGCATTTCAGGTCCCTAAACTTTCAGCAAGATACAAAATTGGTCCTTGTGATTAATTTACAAACCAAATGGGCCTTATGTATTTACTAAACCCAACAACAAACAAAACCCCATCACCCTTAATAATCCAGCCCAGTCCAATCCATAAACCCTTATAACCCTTCCCATGGCCCAACTCCCATCCAAGCCCAATAACAAAAACAAAACCCCCCCATTAGTTATATACCTGTGGTCAAACCCACAGGTCAAACCTTTTCACCCTTCCCTCCTTCCCCACGTGACAAACCTGCAACACCAACCCCTCCATACCTCCACATCACCTCCACCACACCATGTTCCCTTGACCTCCACTACAAACCAAACTCCATTAATTGCCCTCAAAACCCTCCAAGCTACCTGTAACTGCCATATAAGAGTTTTCCCGCCAAAATGCCATTCAATGGTTGGGATCATTTTAGCTCATCCAAGGGCTCAGGAAAATAGTAGGAAAGTCAAGGAAACACTCCTCAGCTTATAAAAGTCAAGAAGAAAACAGAGAAAAGGGAGTTAGCTAATATAGTTAGTAGTATAGTTTAGTTTATCATTTTTTCTTGTACTCTAAATTTCCTAGTGTAAAATTTAGCTTTAAAGTGTAATTTCAAGTATCTCAGTGTAATCCAAACTTGTTTTAAGTCTCAATCTCAGTTAATTTAGTAGAATTCAGTTTGTACCATTTTTATGTGAAATATCATTTCAAATTTAAGTTTGTTAAAATAGGTTGATCACTGTTTCATAAGCTTACTTAAGCTCCTATACAAGTTTCCACAAGTTCAAATTAATATTTAAAACAGTTTTACTAAATTACTAGAAAATACCAAAAAAATTAGTGTAAAATCAAAAATCAAAGAAAATGGTGAAAGAATGCAAGGAGCCTAGTTGATTCTGGATTGCAGTGGTTTAGGACCTCATGGGCGGTGTTAGGAAAGGTTTATGGTCACTGGTTCACTAGTTCTCAGTCTTGCTCACATGTATGCTCATTTTCCCATTTTTTTTCCTTTTCACTAAAGCTTAGCTGAATCTCTGCTTATTCTTGTGCTTTTAGGTTTCTTAGGTATATTTCAGTCAAATTATTGCTTAATAATAGATGCTTGTTCATTTGTTTTCATGGTTGCATAGTTTACTCTTTTAACTGTCAAATTAGCATAATAGAGATTAATGGTTATTTGTTAGTAATACTGGTGTTTTTGTGGTTCAAATAACTTATTACATTAATATAAGTCCTTATGCATCACTGCTATGGTTTAATTCAGTGTTTTACTTGAAGAATCTCATTTTCAGTTTTCTTTAGGGGTGTTTGGTACAGTAGCATTCTAGGCTACCCATTGTGTCTCAGTTGTTATAAACAGTCTTGACATGTCACTTTAGGTCTCTATAGCTCATTAAAACCATAAAATCCAGTAGGTATTAGTGAAAAAGTCAAAATCATTTGTAATCTCAAGTTTCATGCTCACTATCAAGCTTTTTAGTTCTAAATCTCATCAAATGGTTACATAAGTTGTTTAAGTAGCTTGAATCAGTCACTAAGTAGATTAATTTATCATATTCAGTAACTTAAGATCAATCAAAGTTCATCTTGGTCAACTTTTCAGTGTAATTCAAAAAGTCAAAATCTTATAAGAAAATTTTTTGAATAAACTTTAGAATTTCATCTTGGGCTTAATTTTAGGAGTTGGATTTAGTGCTTTTGGATAATTGTTATTTGGTTGGTTATTTAGCTATATTAATTTTGATAATTTTTGGTGAGCTTATTTACCTGCTCAATTGGGCTTATCTTTGGACTTGTTTTTCATGAAAGTGCCCTGTGCACAGGGTAATTATTTTGGATTGTTGATTCATAAGTTGTTCAGTAGTTGGTTTAAGTATGTAATTGTTGTTGTTTTGAGTGGTTTGCCTGGATAGCTTGCTAAATTTGTGCTTATTTTCCCCTTCACAGCTTTTTGCTAGCTTATTAATTGCCTTTAATTTCTAACCAATGAAATCTCAACACTGAGTCATCAGTGTTTGAGAGCAATTTCATAAGCTATTATCTAGCTTATCTGTGGGTCCCATGGTGAGTCTTTTGGTTCTTTGGGAAGCCCTTGGTTCTGTCTAGTTGGTTCAAGGCTTGTTTCAGGCTTTAGAGCTTATTAGATAAGCTTAATATGGCCTGCTAGTAGACCCTTAGGCCTGCCAGGTTCTCAGTGAGTTTTGATTGCTTATTAGCTTATTGTAAGCTTTTCAGTGTGTTTTGCCCTTTTCTTTAACTTATTTCATGCTCATCTCATTTGTTTCTTGCTTATTCCACCTTTTGTATGAAGCTTATAGCTTATTGTCTAGCTTTTTAAAGTTTCAAATTCCACTTTATGCTTATTTGCTCAACTGTTGAGCAATATAAGCTCATTCTTAGCTTAATTTTGAGTTTCAGAAATATTGTCTTTGTAAAAGTTTGTTCCTTTTGATGTTTAAGTGTGTTTGTAAAATAAAAATC
Source organism: Artemisia annua (assembly GCA_014162995.1). Classification (NCBI taxonomy): domain Eukaryota; kingdom Viridiplantae; phylum Streptophyta; class Magnoliopsida; order Asterales; family Asteraceae; genus Artemisia; species Artemisia annua. The sequence continues at coordinate 42,458 of LBNU01016256.1, forward strand.
ACAAAATAAAAATGTTTGTTAAATTTGTCACTTGTGGGACTTGAACCCTGGACCTGTTGGTTCTTATGGGCAAAACCCAAACCACACCCGTGCACCATCTCCCCTAGTGATAACTTAGTGTTTTACTTCCCCCTAGTTTTATTTATACTAGTCCTTTTCCCTTTTAAGCTTATTTGCTTTTTAGCTTATTTCTACAGCTTATAAATAAATATTTTGTAACTTTTATATTTTTCCTAGCTTTAGTATACCACTAAGTATTTTTAGAAAAAGTTTTAGAATTATTACTTTTCATTTACTATTTATTATAATTTAAATTAGTTTAATTAGTATTTAAATAGTTTTTAATTAATAATAATTAAATAAATAGTGTAATAAATATTTTTCTTTTTCCAATAATTTTATTTTGTCATTAGGTTTGTAAAAATGTAATTTTCACACCCCTAGGATTTTTAATTCTCAAAACTCGCGTTTTATTTTGTACATTAACGTAATTTTAATTTAACTTTCGCGTTTTTAGGTTTGTAAACGTTTCTAGCTAATTTCCTTTCACGTTTTAGTTCTTATAGCTTATTTAAGCTATTCCTTTAGTGTAAAAACAATCAAAACCTTTTTCCTGTTCATAATCACCCGATCACAAATCCGTTTTTGATACCATTCACACCTCGCCGGGACATAACGACCCGGGGATATTCTATACTCCTTGGTATTGCATTGATCCCTAAATGGCTTGACTTTTGTTAACCAAATCCTTGGTTGACTTTAGTTGACCGTTTATGGGCCAATCAAAATTTGGCGCCGCTGCCGGGGAGGTTGTGCGCGTATTCTAAAACGATTTGCGGATTAGTGATCTTTGGATATTCACTCATTGTATATTTACCATCCTTGTTCATATTTTCTTATTTTCATATAAAAACAAAACGAATCATAAAATTTTACCATTTCAGATTACTCAAGGATTACTTAGTGTGNTGTCAAGCTTTTTAGTTCTAAATCTCATCAAATGGTTACATAAGTTGTTTAAGTAGCTTGAATCAGTCACTAAGTAGCTTAATTTATCATATTCAGTAACTTAAGATCAATCAAAGTTCATCTTGGTCAACTTTTCAGTGTAATTCAAAAAGTCAAAATCTCATAAGAAAATTTTTTGAATAAACTTTAGAATTTCATCTTGGGCTTAATTTTAGGAGTTGGATTTAGTGCTTTTGGATAATTGTTATTTGGTTGGTTATTTAGCTATATTAATTTTGATAATTTTTGGTGAGCTTATTTACCTGCTCAATTGGGCTTATCTTTGGACTTGTTTTTCATGAAAGTGCCCTATGCACAGGGTAATTATTTTGGATTGTTGATTCATAAGTTGTTCAGTAGTTGGTTTAAGTATGTAATTGTTGTTGTTTTGAGTGGTTTGCCTGGATAGCTTGCTAAATTTGTGCTTATTTGCCCCTTCACAGCTTTTTGCTAGCTTATTAATTGCCTTTAATTTCTAACCAATGAAATCTCAACACTGAGTCATCAGTGTTTGAGAGCAATTTCATAAGCTATTATCTTGTTAGGTCATATACAATCGTGTATATGTGATTTGATACAACAAAACTACATATGCTTCAATGAAGATAATTGAAGGACTAAATATGCATAATGAAGATTCTACAAGCTGGTGGAGTATATGCAAAATACTTATCTTTATTAGAAGATTCCAGAAGATATTGTTTTACTTGTAGGATAAGTTTGTAACCCTAGCATCTCTATTATATAAAGAGATGATAGGCACGTATGTTTGGTGTAGAAAAATATCGACACACACAAATATACACGTTTCATATATTAGTTAGTTAGTTCATAGCTTCAAGGTTGTAAAACCCTATCACTATTAAGAGTGATCGTATTAATAATATTGAAGCTTGGTTTGATATTATTATTGTGTTCTTCTATTCTTATTGTTCGTGTTCTTCTTAGCCTTACTGAGTAGATTCCGCATACTCATTAAAGTTACAGGTAGAATTCCACTTAGTAGCTTAGGATTTATCCGAAGTTGCTAAACCCTTTATAAGTTAAAGGTTAAAGATCCATACTACAACAACCGTCTACGAATTGATAAGCTATTATCTAGCTTATCTGTGGGTCCCATGGTGAGTCTTTTGGTTCTTTGGGAAGCCCTTGGTTCTGTCTAGTTGGTTCAAGGCTTGTTTCAGGCTTTAGAGCTTATTAGATAAGCTTAATATGGCCTGCTAGTAGACCATTAGGCCTGCCAGGTTCTCAGTGAGTTTGGATTGCTTATTAGCTTATTGTAAGCTTTTCAGTGTGTTTTGCCCTTTTCTTTAACTTATTTCATGCTCATCTCATTTGTTTCTTGCTTATTCCTTGTATGAAGCTTATAGCTTGTCTAGCTTTTTAAAGTTTCAAATTCCACTTTATGCTTATTTGCTCAACTGTTGAGCAATATAAGCTCATTCTTAGCTTAATTTTGAGTTTCAGAAATATTGTCTTTGTAAAAGTTTGTTCCTTTTGATGTTTAAGTGTGTTTGTAAAATTAAAATCACAAAATAAACGCGTTTGTAAAATTTGTCACTTGTGGGACTTGAACCCTGGACCTGTTGGTTCTTATGGGCAAAACCCAAACCACACCCGTGCACCATCTCCCCTAGTGATAACTTAGTGTTTTACTTCCCCCTAGTTTTATTTATACTAGTCCTTTTCCCTTTTAAGCTTATTTGCTTATTAGCTTATTTCTACAGCTTATAAATAAACATTTTGTAACTTTTATATTTTTCCTAGCTTTAGTATACCACTAAGTATTTTTAGAAAAAGTTTTAGAATTATTACTTTTTCATTTACTATTTATTATAATTTAAATTAGTTTAATTAGTATTTAAATACTTTTTAATTAATAATAATTAAATAAATAGTGTAATAAATATTTTTCTTTTTCCAATAATTTTATTTTGTCATTAGGTTTGTAAAAATGTAATTTTCACACCCCTAGGATTTTTAATTCTCAAAACTCGCATTTTATTTTGTACATTAACGTAATTTTAATTTAACTTTCGCGTTTTTAGGTTTGTAAACGTTTCTAGCTAATTTCCTTTCACGTTTTAGTTCTTATAGCTTATTTAAGCTATTCCCTTAGTGTAAAAACAATCAAAACCTTTTTCCTGTTCATAATCACCCGATCACAAATCCGTTTTTGATACCATTCACACCTCGTCGGGACATAACGACCCGGGGATATTCTATACTCCTTGGTATTGCATTGAGCCCTAAATGGCTTGACTTTTGTTAACCAAATCCTTGGTTGACTTTAGTTGACTGTTTCTGGGCCAATCAACTATAGTTTGCACATTTCATTTGTACTTGTGTATGTTGTATTTATTGCTTACTTGTTTGTTGTTTCAACCCAATTTTATAGTCATTTTTTTGTATGTTGAATTATATCACTTTTGGCTTTAAATTTGGTTATACATGTTGGCTCATGGAATTCATTTGCATGTCGATAATCCAACCCAAGCAGCACTTGCATATCGAGAGGGCTTGATCCGCTATTATTTCGAGAACAATATAAACTGTATTTGAATCTAATGGATGTGACTTGCTGTTATCGTACACACTTTTAGCATTGCTAGCTTTTCTATTTTTGAATATAATCTCCTGTGTTTTTTTCCGGGAGAACATCGTTGTGACTTGTAGTTTTGGGAAAATTGTATTTTTAATTTAAATAGTGAGTTTAGCTATCAATTATGGACCAATGTTAGCTTATCAAATATGTGTGAATGTTATAAGCATGTTGTTGCATTATATGACAACAAAAGTAGGAAAACTTAATTGCATTATGACTATTGCTATCAAAGTCTGCAAATCTTGTCCAAAATTTGTGCCATAACATTGGCACTTTGACCTTATTAGGTCTACATAGATAGATGTCTCAAACTTTAAATTACATAGATAGATGTATAAAACAAACAAATTGTCGTCTAGATAGATGTCGAAAACAAACAAATTGTCTTCTAGATTTAACTTCAATTACGGGTCAGCCATGTTATCAAGATGGTAGCTTTGTGACATTGATGGCCGTGATCCTTGTGAGCTTCCGCCTAGGTATTGTGGTAGTCTTTGGAGGTCAATCGTTGCTCTCATTTACCTTTTCTTTGCCTATAATTTATAAAACATAATTATTAAGTTAATGTCTTATGGCAATAATCTAATACGAAAATAACAAAAATTTATGTCACACTTATAAGTTACCTTTTTGTTTTTTGGCAATGGTGCATTACATTCTCCTCGTGTGTGAGCAGCTGAACCGCACCTTTGGCATGAATTCTCTCTTGGTTCCTCACCTTGCGATCTAATCCTATCTTTGTTCTTTGGTCTTCCAGATTGTGGTTTAGCCATACTCGGTGGCTTTACAACCTGCAAGTTAGTTGGAAGCTCCCAACTCTCAACTTCTCCAAGAGGATATATCAACGCTTGGTATGTAGCTTTTAGGATAGTTGTTCTAAACCATCTTTTCGCCAAATGATTACAACTTGTCATTCCTTGAAATCTACAAGCAGCTATAGCATGACCACATGGCAGACCAGATAGTTGCCATTTTCGACACGTGCATGTATTTTCCTTGAACTTAACAATATGTTTCTTTCTACGATCATCTACCTCGTAAATCCATCTATGTTCAATGGCTTTCACTGTCCAATTAGCACTCTTAAAAACTATGTCCTTCACTTTTGCGCTTGCCCAGTCACTAAGGTCACCCGCATGTGCACCTAAAGATTGACGTAACACATTAATATTAATAATAATAATAATAAGATAATAATAATCTATATATATAAACATAATTTAATTATATATACCTTGGTACTTTTGTCGTTTACCATAAAACCATTCCTGTACAAGCCCTCTATAGTATTCGATTAGCATTGAAATAGGAGATCTTCGAACGTGTCTTGTTAAATTGTTGATTGACTCTACACTGTTCGAAGTCATATAATTGTAACGTTTTCCCGGGCAATATGCCCTAGACCAGAACCTAACTCCAGCCTCCAATAGTTTATGGTGAGCTTCTGGACTTTTTCGTTCAATTTGTGCGAATGCATGAGTAAATTCGTCGGTTGTGTAATGATTTGTCGTTGTATAGGTGATTATTCCTTATCAAGTTTTAAATTATATTTTGCCGACTTAACCTATAACAACACTAACGGGGAGTGTACCCGATCAATGTAGCCTAGTTGGTAAGTAGGGTGTCGATCACTAAGAGTGAGATTTCTAATATACTAATTCTAAAGGTATTCGACTCTACTAAATTAATCCTAAACTAAAGCAAAGGGGGGTTCAGCCTGCGAGACTGGCACGGATTTTGTTTTATATTAAACTACTAAACTAAACTAAATAAACAATAGAAGTTTGAAGATATCAAAAATAAGAAGAACATGTTAACCAAGTTTAGTCATATAAGATTGTGTTTCGATAAGTTCTAAGACCTGCAGTGATTGGTGCTCAAGACTAGGCGCGGTCAATCCTACCTCTTGTATACCTAGAGTCTAGATTCCAATTAATCGGAATCCGCATAAAGCTGCTTAATAATTACTGAGTTTATGTTTAATAGCTTGTCACTTGTTTTATTGCTAGTTCTATATGAAGTGTATATTAATTAAACCTTTCTCATTGGTTTCATTATATCGGCGAGTAAACCCTTAATGATTACTTATGACTATCCTATTTATCCAAAGACGTCAGATTAAATAGGCGAGGAAGGGGTATGGCAGCCCAAGCAGTGCTCAGCTAGACACAGAGGTTATCAAAGCACTAATATAAATTCACCAAATACATCGAACATATAGACTTTAATTGATGGGAAATCAATTTTAAGGCGGGCATTTGATTTTGCGTACTTACAAACTACCGGCCATCTATCCTGATGAATTAAAGCTTACTATTACAATAAAACAAAACTATTTAACATAAGTAATTAAAATGAAGACTGAGCAACCAATCGAATTAGAAACACATCATAACATCAAATAATCATAAACTTGGCTAACACATAAGGGTGTTAGCCCAAAATCTCTGTAGCAAGGTACATGAACATAATCAACATGATTAGAATATGAAACATAGTGAATACAATACGCTAACCGAGTGAGTAAGAGATATAACAATGATTAGAGATGTTGTTCAAGGATAACTAGGTCGTCAAGGTTGATCTTCTGCTGTTTCGAGGGTCTTTGGTCGTCTGGGAATAGCCCTAAGGGTTCCCAAGGATACCCTAATTCGTGAATGAGCCCGGTATTTATAGATTCTGAAATCTGGGACGATACGGCGCATCTACAAAGTTAGATGCGCCGCATCTATAAGTAAACGTACCCTCCAAGTCTGAAACTGACCCGATATCACACATCTATAAATCTGATATGGAGCATCTCCCAATACGGCGCATCTAAATACATGATGTGCCTCATCTCCTTCAGAAACAGGTAGATTTCCTTTTTCTCTTCGTGTGGCCTTTTGAACGGGCAAAAACGGAGTCCGGATGAAGATTTTATGGCCAAAATACGAAAGCATCTTCAAGTGACGACATGTAATCTTTGACATCTCCTTTAAGCTTCTAATCTTCACTTGATGTCTCGGTAAGGATTGTATATGGCCAATACGTCACATCGGATTGGTCCGATGCGGCGTATCAAGGTAACTTCGCGTGGGGTCTNGATTTCCTTTTTCTCTTCGTGTGGCCTTTTGAACGGGCAAAAACGGAGTCCGGATGAAGATTTTATGGCCAAAATACGAAAGCATCTTCAAGTGACGACATGTAATCTTTGACATCTCCTTTAAGCTTCTAATCTTCACTTGATGTCTCGGTAAGGATTGTATATGGCCAATACGTCACATCGGATTGGTCCGATGCGGCGTATCAAGGTAACTTCGCGTGGGGTCTAAGATTATCAATGTAATCTTTGACATCTCCTTTAAGCTTCTAATCTTCACTTGATGTCTCGGTAAGGATTGTATATGGCCAATACGTCACATCGGATTGGTCCGATGCGGCGTATCAAGGTAACTTCGCGTGGGGTCTAAGATTATTATATTCCAGAATATTCATACATCGCCTTTAGATAAGGCGTATCGTCAATCTCTTATGCGGCGCATGTTCTTCGGTATCTTGGATAATCTTTGGTGAAGTCTTGAGAGTGATACGCCGTATGTATGAAATGTAATGCGGCGTATCTGGAGTAGAACAAGTTGGTTCTTCTTCGTTGACCAAAGTTTCACATGCAACGCATGGTAAAATCAGATGCGGCGCATGCTTCAAAGTCAGGCAATAGTCTTTAATCTCTTCAATTCAGCAGACTTTTCCAATCTTGATCATTTTGCTCCATTTTACGTCCATAATAGCTAACTTTCACCAAATGCTTGTTTCTAACTGAGAATTACAAAAGTAAGCGATTAAGTATCAATTCCCATATAAAATAATATAAAAAAAGCAATATACATAGGATAAATGATGCTAATATAATGTACTTATTTGATGTCATCATGTAACATTTGCAAGCCTTCCAATATAAAGCCTTAAGCCTCTCACTTGATCTAAACTTGCAATTCAACATCAAGTGCCTACAACAAAAACCATGAAATGCATCCGTGTAAACTGTTTGACAAGCTTGTTATATTCCTAGATGTCTATCCGATATTATAGCCAAATCTGGAACAATCTGATTATTTTCGTCCATTCCAACGGCGAGCATATTTGTACCAAGATATGTTACTTTAAGATGAGCTGCATCAATTATTATTAGTGGGCGCAAATGTTCCAAGAAAGCCCGAATCTATAACATTAAAAAAAATTATTAGATATACATAATAATATTAACTACATATTAAGAGGAAAAGTTAATTACATAGTCAGAAATTTTTACCGTAACACGAAAGGCTATAAAAACCATCTCAAATCGGTCTTCATCATCTGTCTCAATATGCGTTACCCATCCCGGGTTTTTCAACTTTAAGTTATAACAAAAATAAAGTAATTGTGAAAAAGAATTTTTCGGGCAACCGGACAACGTCTCCAATGCTATATTTCTTCCACCCCATGCCTTTTTGTACGAAACGTCGATGTTGTATGCAAGGCTAATGTCGTTTATTATGTCCTTTGGCTTATATACCCGACTAGGATCTCCCATCTTCGGTATCAACAAATGACCCAACAATTTAGCGGTTGCATTTCGGTGATCGGGATATAGTTCTGTTCTGTCACAAGTGTGAATGTCGTTTACTTTTCCTACTACCCATTTCATACTATCTGGCGCCTTAGATGAAATTATCTTCCACTCGCAATCCTCAACCGTACAAACTACATCATACCTATACCTATCTGATTTTCTTGGTCTAAAATGAAAACCTTCTAAAAGAGCCTTTTCACCAATGTCTGCCATGCATAATTCTTTACTATCAAATTCATCACCCGTTTTTATAATTTTTTTGCAATTTTTTGCGTCCCCTACTTTTTGCATTTTAATAGGCGGTGCTGGATGTTCGGGGGGAGGAGGCATATATGTAAATGTGTTACTTTTCCATTTATGATCAAATTGGTCATTTGATAAAACAGGTTCGGTATTTTGTTAAGTTTCAATTATCGGGTGATTATATGTGTTGTCAAAAAATTGAGCACCAAATTCATCGTATCCATACGGAATTAAGTTAAGATCGAATGCAAGTATTATATGAAGAAGGATTTACCTTTGAGACTTTTTCAATCTTCTTAATATAGATATTATGCAACACGGTGGATTTCCTTTTCAAAACTTGATGTAAAAAAACCAATGTTGCAAAAATCGTGAATCGGTCCTGAGGCGGTCGAGGGCCGAGTAGCATTTTTTAGTCAATTAATCGGCCCTAAACCTTGTAATCGCCGATTAATCGACCCATTTCTTTGTAAATCTCTCCAAGTTCTAGGGCCGTTTACCTTGTAATCGGCGATTACAAGGCCGAGTAGGCCGTTTTTTGCAACATTGAAAAAAACGCCATATCATCATCATCAACTATGTGGACGCAATTACTTCCAACATTGTAAGAGAGAATAATATCATACTCTTGCCCGATGTTGAACTTTTTCATGGTGACATTAACAAGTTGTGCGTACGAAATATTTTTTGGAAGTGATGCACCAAACGTTAANGTCGCACATTCACACATCTGTCACACTTAAATGCAATTTCACTTTACAACCACAACATATATATTGAGATGTACTTTTAATTAAATTTTGGAACTAACACATTTGTACTTTTAATTAAATTTCATACCTTACTCATTTTTTTATTTTTTTATTTTTTTTATTACTTACTTATGTGAAACAATGTAGATATGTAATTCGCACATTTGCCCAAGTCGCACATTCGCACATCTGAAAATTAAATTCAATTTCACTTTACATCCATAACATATTTATTGACATGTACTTTTAATTAAATTTTGGAACTAACACATTTGTACTTTTAATTAAATTTCTTACCTTACTCATTTTTTTTTATTATTACTTAGTTATGTGAAACAATGTAGGTATGTAATTCGCACATTTGCCCAAGTCGCACATTCGCACATCTGAAAATTAAATTCAATTTCACGTTACATCCACAACATATTTATTAAAATGTACTTCAAATTAAATTTTGGAACTAACACATTTGTACTTTTAATTAAATTTCGTACCTTACTCATTTTTTTGTTTATTTTTTTTTATTACTTAGGTATTTGAAACAATGTAGGTATGTAATTCGCACATTTGCCCAAGTCGCACATTCACACATCTGAAAATTAAATTCAATTTCACTTTACATCCACAACATATTTATTGACATGTACTTTTAATTAAATTTTGGAACTAACACATTTGTACTTTTAATTAAATTTCGTACCTTACTCATTTATTTATTTATTTATTTATTTATTTATATTATTTAGTTATGTGAAACAATGTAGGTATGTAATTCGCACATTCGCCCAAGTCGCACATTCGCACATCTGAAAATTAAATTCAACTTCACTTTACATCCACAACATATTTATTAAAATGTACTTTTAATTAAATTTTAGAACTAACACATGTGTACTTTTAATTAAATTTCGAATCTTACTCATTTGTACTAACACATGTTTTTTTACAATATTTTGTTTATGTATTTTGTGGTAAATAAGTATATAGGAGTTTTAGTTGAGCAGTGTTGCAAGTATTTTCAATAAGGTTTTTTTACCATTATGGTATTTTATGCATAGTATATAAAAAAAAGGGTCGCACATTTTGACATGTCGCACATTCGCACATCGGATAATTAAATAGATTCTTGCTTAACAAACATTACATATTTATTGACATTCTACTTTTAATTATATTTCGATCCTAAAATTAAGCCAACAAGTATTTTATGGCATGTAGAAAGAATAATCCAATGAGCAATTATAAGATTCGCACATTAGGTCAAGTCGCAAAGTCGCACAGTCGCACATCTTTAACTTAAATACATTAAAACTTCCCGCCATAACTTTCCCGCAAAAATTAATATTTTTCCCGCAAAAATTTCCCGCCAAAACTTCCCTCCATAACTTTCCCGCTAAAATTATTGCACCAAAAAAACATTATTTATAGCCAAAGTCTTTACACTCTTGTTCGGGATGCTAACACGGGTGCCACCAAAGGCTGTTGGTCGCTTCAAGAGTGTTTGTAAGACATGGAATTCATTACTCTCAGGAAATGCCTTTGTAAGGGAACATTGTTCTCGCTCGGCAATTCCATCTAATCAGAAAGTTCTCTTAATTGAACACCAAACCTCCTCAATCCATCCAATCAACTTTGAAACCCATGATTACGAGCCGGGCACAAGCATCACTATTCCTTTTGATCATCGATCATATGATAATCGATTCAATGTCGTCTCTATTCTATCGCATTTGAATGGATTATTGTGTGTTTGCAATCGTTTCACATCCGATTTGTTCCTTTGGAACCCAGTCACTACCTCTTTCAAACGCTTGCCACACCCATATTCCAACGACTTCTATAAAGGTAATCTTGATGCAGTTGGTTTGTACACCGACACACATGATGATTTCAAAGTCTTGTACATAAGGCGTAGGGATGCTACGCTTGCTGTCAATGTGTATTCTATGAGTGATGAATCCTGGAGAAACATACCTCTCACACCTCCAGGGGATTATCTAACCACCCGTTTTTGTTGGTCATCTGGTACTTTGTGTGGTGGCACTCTTTATTTCACTGTTAGCGAGACATTTGTTGGAGGTAGCCATTTCATGATATCTTTTGATGTAAATACGGAGCAATTTCAAATGATCAACTTGCCACAAATTCCTAATCATGGAATCGTTCTTATTCGTTTAGTGAATGCACAAGATGAGCTAGTGATGTTTGCTGCTACCCGACATCGTGAGATGAAAATTGACATGTGGATCCTTCAAGAAGGTACCTGGTATCGGATCTACTCATTTCCTGAGATATCACTTGATTTGTGGTGCTCGATAACACATTATGTGACAAACGGAATGAAGTGGTTTGTGATGTCAAAATTTCAGAAGATTTTTGAAATCGATACTGGTCTGATGTGGTTTGACCGTTTTTATCCCGTTACTTCCTTTCAGTATGTAAATGGTGTGTTGTTTACGGAGACCCTTGTTTCACCTAGTATATAGGATATGTAATGTTTAATTTTTAGGATATGTAATGTTTTAATTTTTAGGATTTGTAATGTTTGTTACAAAATAATGAACAAGAACAAGAGAGGAAGAGAGAATTCTTATTAAGTTGTACCCCAAGAAGTTACAAGAGTGATCTACTTATAGAGTAGATGATTACATATAAACCCTAATCGGCCGGGCTAGTAAGCTAAGAGTGAATAGACATAAGCCCATAATATTAAATTACAACACTCCTCCTTGGATATTCACCATTTATCATACGCTATAAACTGCCTCATTAAAAACCTTATCAAGAAAAAAAACCCAGTGGGATAAAAACACTTGATGAAGGGAAAAAGAGTGCAGTGCGCATAATACTCCTCCTCAATTTAATGTATATCTTTCAAGCATCGCATGCTAATCTTCTAATCGAGTTGCTCATATGCTTTTGTTGGAAACAAATTTACAATGAAGTCCATCAAATTGATGATGTTACTAATAAGTCCTGCAAAAATGACAAAATATATGTGTAGCTTCCAACCCAATATCAAATCAATTGGTTGGAAAATGTACAATGCATGTACAAATATTAAAAGAGAAAAATACACTCTTATGATGCATATTAATTACAAAATTGGCATCCAAAACTCAATTGTACTTATGTATGGTACTTGAGGATCAATTATTTCTTTGAGACATGTGCAAAAGCAATTTATATAATATGCGTCGAAAATCATTTTAATCCATATACGGATTCATTCAACTTTATCAAATAAAGTTATTGAGAACTTTATTAATCGTATCTCGAAGTTGAAGTTGTAAGCCATGCTTGAGACATTACAGATCATTCCTCATTTAGAGCGAATTAAATACTTCAGTATTGATTGTCTCGTAAAATATCAATAAGATATTTACATCCACCTCGAGACAATGTCTTTTAATAATCAACTCTGTGTTTTTGTGAATTTATTTATTCACAACTCATGTCCTAAAAGACATAACTTTAGAGCTCTTATTTTGGTTTAGCACAAAAACCGATTTATATCCAATAGATTTTACACATTGACGTGTACGAACTTCACGTTTCAAGACTTTTAGTATTTGCAAGATACTAAGTTCTTTTATGTTGGCCAATCATTTCATTGAGCGCACATTTAATTGATATTTGATCTTCATCATGCATAATAGCAAGCAATATATTGTATGTAGACAAATTTATCGACGTCGTTTATGTTTCGATTCCATATAACTTTAGACATGATATAATTTATTGAGATCTCATTAGCTATTTGAGGTTCTTTGGAACCTTCATGTCTAGTGTCTCTTTATGAGACTATCATGGGGTCTTTTATACCTCGAACAACCATCTTGTTTTCATGCTCCATATTTTTCATCGAGGATTTTATTTGGAATCGATTTGTCTACCATGCTTGAGGCATGTCATAATAAAATAGTGTCCTTGAGGGACAACTTATAATCAGAGCATGAGTAGCTGAAATTTTGTTTTTAGCCAATGTTTATTTATGGCTATTAGATTATCCATTTTAATAATCAATTCATAAAATTTCTTTCGAGGATCAATAGAATATGATAATTCATTCTGAATTTGCAGCTACTTCTCTCCTCCTGAAGGAATTATCCATCTTCTATATCCCATATATGTGCATTTAGGTGGAGTAATTTGCACACAGAAAAACTGAAATGGGATATGTTTGGTTTATAACCAAAACCAATTATAAAAGGGAGGATTTATAATAACATATTGGCATGATGCTAATTTTGTTTGTTGTGTATATTATAATATAGCCCCATACAACAACAAAAAATTTCTCTCAATGTCATTGAAGATTTTAAGTAATTCATCGAATATTCATGATGAAATACTTACTCTGGAATGTTAGGCTCATTTTGAGCTATTAATCATGCAAACTTGAGGTTGGAATTTGATGACCATTTAGACGATGCATCGATTTTAAACTCTAAATGGTTCATACAATGGACTTTTATGCCTACATATATCCATTTGTTTTCTTTTCAGAAAATTGAGGAATTGAGTCCCCATTCTAGTTGATAGATTAATAATCAACTTCTTTTGAGAGATAATACCATTTATATTAAAGAAGCTTATTCTTCTATAGTTTCGCATCATTAATGACTCGGGATGGTGTAACCGGCATGCCAAAAATATTATAATTATAGCTCATAAACTTATGTTATGGCTATGATTAGCTTTTACTAATCTTTATATAATGCATGTCGAGGAAGATACAAAAGAATCTAATGCATCCTTAATATTTAACTTCGTTCCTCATGACAACTTTATATTTCTTTTATGGAGCAAAAGGTGCTAGTATAGATTCTTAAATCTATGAATATAGTGTGTAATATCTTTGACACACTTGTATATTGCATACATCACATTGCATTTTTGCATAAATAGCATTTTTGTTTGCTCCATTATTATTGTATTTTCGCCACTGCTAGTGGTTTGTCATTGTCATACTATCTCGACCATAGCATTTACCATGATAAATGATCTTTAACCATTTATAGTTACATTTGCTCCTTTCATATTGTTACATTATCACATTCACATGAGGGAATGAGGATCTCATATTGATCATTTTATCTCATTCACTTGAGGGAATGAACATCTTATGTTGATCATTTTATCACATTCGCTTGAAGGAATGGAGATCTTTATGTTGCAACTTGAGGTTGCCAATCAATTTCTTTTAACACAACAATATGGAGCAAATTTAGTAAACGGGTTTATCATGTTTGTTCAAACATGCCCATTTCTTTTATATCAAAGCATCGTTCTCGATATATTAGTATATTTCGAGGAATTAACCATCTCATCACATTTTTTCTTTTCATCATTCAGATGTACTACTTAATATTGCGAAAAATGTGCTCGCATTTGCAAGAATCACTTGCTTATGATGGTCAAATCTTTCTTTTAGATTTTGACATACATTTAACGGATCTTTCACNAGGAGATAAACGATGGAGCAAAGGTGCTGTATAGATTCTTAAATCTATGAATATAGTTGCTTATCTTTGACACACTTGTATAAACCACAACCCAAATTAGCATACAATCACATTGTTTTAGCATTAAATCAAAAAAACAACAGTCTATTTATTTGCTCCATTATTAATTGATACTTCTAATCGCACTATCAATCAAACAGATATGTTAGATACAAATACTCCTGTCATCACTCACTCTCAGCACACATACATTTACATGATTAAAATTCCGTAATACTCTTAATCACATTTATACCGATTCATCATCCATTTGCCCTAATAATCATTCACATATGCATCTTATACTTATAATCAACATTCACTAATATATGAGGGATATAGTAGGATCTCATATTGGATTCAACTCTTTATCTCATACCACTGAAGGGTATGAATTCTATCTTATGTATTGATAATCTCTTATCCACATTCGCTCTGAAATGGAATGGAGATCTTATAATATTATGCTATTGAAGATTGCACAACAATCAAATTTTATCTCTAATCACACAACAATATGGAATCAAAATGCAAAATTTAGCTTAACTAGGGTTTTTATCATGTTAGTTCAACATAGCCCATTATATCTCCATTTTATATCACAAATAGATGACCAGTATTCGATATAAACCCTTTATAGTAATCACCTTAATAGACCGCATTATAACCAATCCACTCATCGATATTATTTCCTCTTTCTTCATTCAGAAATGTACTACTTAATAAAATCTAGCAAAATCTCAAAATGCTCGCATCTGCATTTGCAAGAATACTCATATTGCTTTATCGCTCAAGCGTCAAAATCTTTCATATTATCCTAGATTTTATTGAATAACATTTAACGGAATCTGCCTCTCCACCGTCAATATTTACGTATACCATAACCAATTATCTATCACTGATATTTATATTACAAGTAATCTAAGCCTAAGACACATCTTGTGAGACCCTAAAACTCGCATATATCAAGCATCCTATAACTCATATTATAATTAATTTGCGCTTGTAGGATAGACATACAATCATAGCAAGATTTTTGGGAATATTACATGCTTTTGTGTGGTACAAACCAATGTAAGTATCCTTGAAGTAATCTACAACTAAATTAACTACCGTAACTCACTTCATTATCATCTAACCGCATATACCTATATTATTAAGGTCTCACCGAGAGATAAGAAAAGCTCTCCACCATAAACGATTTTCCATAATACGCTTACACTAGATACTTCACACTCAAAAGATCCAACTAAATATGTTAATGACGCAAACACACAAAAATGATCACAAATCTGCAAACCAAATTTCCTTAATTGACATTAAAATCCCAACTCTGCACATCCGATATGAAAGACTTCAATTATAACTATAAATGAAACCCTTGATAGCACGTACCTAAAAACTTAAAGTCTAAAAGAATCGACTAGTCAATTGACTCACTGTTACGTTGCGGATTCAAATCATATAACTAACCCAACTCTCAAGTTCGAGACAATAACATATCGTATACAGCATCATAGAAAGCAATCAACATATATAATTCTCAATTTACATAGGTGCTCTCATTTAATAAGAACACAACTCTAACATTCTGTTACGCAAGAAGAATCATTATCCTGGAATAAAGGATTAAAATAATTATAACATGATCACTTACAAAAAAAATTCTACACGCAAGTAGGTATTAGTAAGTTAATGCTCATAGATCATAATGATTTTTTTTATTTAACAAAATACTACGAATCATTAATTAGCATTCAAGTCAGTTAATTTATTTTTTATTTTAAATATCAAACCAGCATATAGTATAATAATAGTATTTAACAGGGTTCCAAGATTTTACCTTGAATAAAAACTGAATTGACCGAACAATTGCTCCCTCTTATTGAAATTGTGAGCACGTAATATATTATCAAAGAGTTTTGCGATTGCATATGAGGAGATGCAAAGCCACTTTGCAACCAATAATCATAATATACTGTGACATGCATGTATGTAATTAATACAATTTAATCAACATTGGTTACTAAGATTATTATCCTAATAAAAGACGTATGTACTGACTTTTGATATTCATGATCACAATTACATCAATTTATAATAAGCAATATATTTCCACATATTAAAAAAATATCCAAATTTCATTTAATATGCAAACATAGTTTTAATTTAGTAACAGATATGATCGCTAAAGTTGTGTTTTTTTTTTAAAAAAAAACAAAAACAAATATATTTTACAAAGTTATGCATACATACTTCGGTTGTGGCATCTCATCAATTTTTTGTTTTTTTTCTTTCATAAAAAAAATGGTTACAAAATCAAAATTGCAACACAATATCCCTCTCTTTCTTTTGTTTAAATTAAATATAAAACAATCAATATTATTCAATGATCTAAAATATCATTTTGACGTTACTATGAAAAAAAAATGCAAAATAATAATATAGCATAAACAAGCAATGAATCTATTTAAGTAACACATGATAGAACTTGAGGTTCGATAAATACATAGCACAAGATTGTGTTATTTTGGATTCTCTTTTGAGGGAATCATTATAGATTGAGTTTCTATTTTTTTTTTCTCAAACATACACATGAGGTTATGTTCATGTTGAATTCTTTTTTAAAGAATCACGATAGATACGTGGAAGTTCTAATTATTATTTTTCTTTTAACATAACATGAGTTCATGTTATTGCGATTCTATTGATTGAATCATATAGAACTTGCGGTTCTAAATTATCACTTTTTTTTATTAGTTTAACATAACTTGAGGTTATTATTAATTTTGGATTTATGGTTCATCCGGTAGTAGAACTTGAGGTTCATACTTTTTTTTTTTTTTTTTTTTTTTTTTTTTTTTTTTTCTAACATAACGTGAGGTTATGATATTGTTATTCTCTTGAGAGAATAATAATTGAACTTGAAGTTCAATAAGAGAGATACAATTACTTGAGGTTATTGTATTTTTAATTTATTCATTGTAATAAAACTTGAGGTTTTATTATGAATAGATATAATCATAACATGAGATTATGATATTGATTCATGAAAGAATCATATTAGAACTTGAGATTCTAATAATTTTTTTTTCAACCATAACATGATGGCTATATTGTTTTGATTCTCTTTTTGTAGTCACGATAAAACATCTATTGTTTTCGAAATTACATGAGAGTGATCTAAAATATTTTATTGATAATATGATGTTATTCATGCAAAGTAAAAATAATATGATGGCTATACATGTACGTTAGTTTTTCACGTTTCATTATTCTTTTCCATGAAATCAAATGAGAATAAATGATTTATATAAAAAAAAATAACACAAATTTTAATCAAATATTTTCCATTTACTAATCATAAGTTCATAACCATTATGAGTGATTCCATTGTTACGCTGTAATCTTGAGTACAAACAAATACAAGATCTATGTTACAAAACATAGTGTGTAGGAAATTAATAATACACATACAATATTTAATAATACATGAATTTGAACTCGATATAACTTCTAAAAAAAAATTGTAAGCTCGATACAACTAATAATTAATGAAATCATGGTGACTCATGCAATATAAAGTGATAAATTATAATCGTAATTAATTCGTATACATACAAAGATGATGTATGTGACACATGCTGATATAATTAATAGCATATTCTTCGTAACCAATGAAGGTATCAACTGTGTTTATACAAGTATTGTTTTCATGTAGTACGATTATTTTGATCAATGATAAACAGTTGAAAACTAAAGTTATTGTTTTACCTTATGGTTTCAGATCTGGCGGTAGCATATATGTTGGGCAATGGAACATTAAAGGAGCAAACAATCAAATCGGGTTCCTCCTTCACACCTACTCGGCTACTCACATCTCTATAACAAAATTATAAAGCTTTCGTGTTGATAACGTGTTACAAAATAATGAACAAGAACAAGAGAGGAAGAGAGAATTCTTATTAAGTTGTACCCCAAGAAGTTACAAGAGTGATCTACTTATAGAGTAGATGATTACATATAAACCCTAATGGGCCGGGCTAGTAAGCTAAGAGTGAATAGAAATAAGCCCATAATATTAAATTACAACAATGTTTTAATTTTTAGGAATTGTAATGTTTTAATTTAGAAATTGTAATTTTTAATTTTTAGGATTTGTAATGTTTTACTTTAATTCAGCAGTGTTGCCATACCGTTAAGTTTTTACAATGAGGTTTCTTGTTATTCGCGGACACAACACATTAAAAAACAATAAGGGTTTATTTCGCACATTTGTCCAAGTCGCACATTCGCACATTTGAAAATTAAGTACATTTGAATTATTACACCATCCGCGCATTTATTATAATGGTACTTTTAGTTAAATTTCAAACAAACACAAATTTATTACAACAGTACTTTTAGTTAAATTAAAACCTAACACATTTTTTTTTTATTTATTTTTTTTTTTTTTAACAATTTAATTTACTTAATGGTTTTTGTGGTAAAAATTTATATAATAGCTTTAATTGAGCGGTATTGCTATACTGCTTACCCTTCACGAAGGCTTTCCGATCTTATTCGCGGACACAACACATTAAAAAACAATAAGGGTTTATTTCACACATTTGTCCAAGTCGCACATTCGCACATCTGAAAGTTAAATACATTTGAATTATTACACCAAAAGCACATTTATTACAATGGTACGTTTAATTAAATTTTAAATAAACACAAATTTATTACAATGGTACTTTTAATTAAATTAGAACCTAACACATTTTTATTTTATTATTTTTTTATTTTTTTTACAATTTAATTCACTTAATGATTTTTGTGGTAAAAGTTATATAATAGCTTTAATTGAGCGGTGTTGCCATACGGTCAAGTTTTTACAATGATGTTTATTGTTATTCGCGGACAAAACACATTAAAAAACAATAAGGGTTTATTTCGCACATTTGTCCAAGTCGCACATTCGCACATCTGAAAATTAAATACATTTGAATTATTACACCAAAAGCACATTTATTACAACGGTACTTACAATGGTACTTTTAATTAAATTTCAAACAAACACAAATTTATTACAATGGTACTTTTAATTAAATTAAAACCTAACACATTTTTATTTTATTTATTTATTTATTTATTTTACAATTTAATTTACTTAATGGTTTTTGTGGTAAAAAGTTATATAATAGCTTTAATTGAGCGATGTTGTCATACGGTCAAGTTTTTACGATGATGTTTATTGTTATTCGCGGACACAACACATTAAAAAACAATAAGGGTTTATTTCGCACATTTGTCCAAGTCACACATTTGCACATCTTAAAAATAAATATATTTGAATTATTACACCATCAGCACATTTATTACAATGGTACTTTTAATTAAATTTCAAACAAATGCAAATTTATTACAATGGTACTTTTAATTAAATTAGAACCTAACACATTTTTATTTTATTTACTTATTTATTTATTTTACAATTAAATTTACTTAAGGGTTTTTGTGGTAAAAAGTTATATAATAGCTTTAATTGAGCGGTGTTGCCATACGGTCAAGTTTTTATGATGATGTTTATTGTTATACGTGGACACAACACATTAAAAAACAATAAGGGTTTATTTCCCACATTTTTCCAAGTCGCACATTCGCACATCTGAAAATTAAATACATTTGAATTATTACACCAACCAACCACATTATTTCCCACCAAAATTTCCCGCTTAAATTTCCCTCCATAAATTCCCGCTAAAATTTTGCGCCAAAACCACATTATATATAAGAGCATATAGACTCTTATCCTAACAACAAAAAACATACATACTGTTATCATGAAGAAGGCACAAAATAAAGCTTCAGCTTACTCTCCCGATCCCGAAACTTCAGCATCGAGACCTCAAAATGCAAAGTGTTCAAACTGCATCAAGTTGTGTTCAAACTGCCTCAAGTTGAAACAAGATATAATGGAACTCAAGAAAAAGCTAGAATGGTATAAGAATCCGCAAAAGAAAACAACTCAATCAGCTGGCCCTTGCGACGACATGGGCAAACTTAGTTTGAAGTAATCCCGCTATTAGGTTTAGGATTTTTAATTATCTATGTTTTTTTATGAAATTTAGTATGTTTAGGCTGTATTAGGTTTTAACTTAAATTTCGTATGTTTATGTTGTATTAGCCGCTATCTGGTTAATGTATTAGTAATTTTACCATGAACTATCTCCATGTTCATGGTTATTTCCTGTATGTGCATATAGAAGAGCAAATGTTACCTAAACCAAGGTACACAAACAAATGACAAATATACATACTACTTGCGATGTTACCCAACCATTAATTGTTTACAAAAGATAAAGGTTGGCTACGCAACCTAAACTGCTACGCAACCTAAACTGTTATGCAACCAAAATGCACAACCAAATGACATAGTTCATAGTTCATAGACCTAACTACAGATGCAATGTTATCCAACCATAATTGTTTACAAAAGATTCGAGGTTGGCTATGTAACCTAAACTGACCAAATGTTTTTGACATACAACACCACATAAACCTTCACGTCTATTCCATTGAAATTACCTTCTTGTATTTCCAAAAGAAAACTATCAACTGTTCACGATATGCTAGAGAAAAGGCAGCAGGATCTTCAACCATCAGCGGAAGATTGTGTGTCAAACGATAAAGAAAGATCATCACCCAAATACCACAATCTCCGTAATATCCGCTTTGCACATGCACATCTTCTTCATACCTAAAGGTTATTGAGTAACTTTTCGGATCAATGTTCTTCTTAGCCATCACATCAGCCTCTTCCAGATAAGGGGGAATAACGGCTGCAAAATGTTCCATCCAAGTATCCCACCATTCTTTGCCTTCTTCATCAGGACCATGCAAGCTGTCATATATAGTAACTACCCCTGAACGAAGATGCAGCACACCCAAGGCCCAGTGAATCTTTAGCACGTTGATATGAAAGTAAACCTACAATATCAGAGGAAAAGATTGCTATTAGAACTTAACCGAGACGTATATGTTTTTTGTTAGCATCATATTTTTATATTATGAAGTGTCAGTCATTAAAGTCGAATATTATGTAATAGGTTGCGTAAGAAAGTATTTCAAAGTTGTTTGTTCATGTTTATTAGAAAGATAGAACTACAAGGGCTAAACTTGTAAAGGCATGAAAGCTAACATGCCTAGCTCTATATTATGTTTTGTAAACCTCATTTGAGAGGTTGGTTGATCATTTGGTAATAACATTGTTCTTATTTCACACACATGATCCTCCCATCTCTCTCTCTCTTCATCTCACTTTCTCTCTCTAGATTTAGGTGAAGAAGGTCGTGATTTAGGTTGTATACGGGTTCCTACAAGTGGTATCAATTGCCAAGGGATAGATTTAGGTTGGTTTAGATTTAGTTTTGATTGGTTTTTGGCTCGTTTGGATAGGTTTTGGGTCGTTTGGGTTTTTTGTTCATTCGTTAGGTTTCTTTCTTCACAAGTTAAGTTTGATTTGATAAAAGTTAAAGGTTTTTTGGTATTTTGATTGGTTTAGACTCGTTTAGGATCAAACATACTCGTTCTTGCATCAAAAAATTCGTACTGCTTAAAAAATTTTAGGGTTTAGCGAGTTTGAAATGGGGTTTAGCGAGTATGGGCTTTAAGTGTGAAAGCTTGCGAGTATCGTATTCTGTTTTAGCGAGTATTGATTTCTGATTAGCGAGTACGAAATTTTTCTAGCGAGTATCGTTGAACTTCTTAGCGAGTATCGAATACAGCTTAGCGAGTATCAATTATATTTGGCGAGTATGCCTTTGAGCCTTATCGTTTGCGAGTAAGGTTGTTATACTTTGTGAGTATCAAAGTACTCTTAGCGAGTATTACACAAACTTTAGCGAGTATCAAAAACAGCTTAGCGAGTATCAACATCAGTCTAGCGAGTATCAAAGCATCTTTAGCGAGTATCAAATTGAATCCTAGCGAGTATCAAGAATTCTTAGCGAGTATCAGTCTTCAACTCTAGCGAGTACCAAACCTATTATCTTAGTGAGTTTGCCAAAAAAAAAAAAAAATCACATTTTTAGGCCAAAATTCAAATTTTTTCGGTAAAATTTGGCGTCAAAATTTTTAAAACTCAAATTTTTCGTGCAACCTTAGAATTGCATTCCATAGTGTTTTTCAAATTTTGGGTAAGAAAATTTTCAAATTAGATTTTTGGAGGGAAAATTCAAACTCACTAAGAACAACCGTATACGCCTTTAAAGTTTATCAAACCTAATCTACAACAACAACCTAAGTTCATCCTAAAGATCCAACAACAACTTTTCACGACACGTCACTTTGAATCAAATCATAATGGCAACTCAACAAGATATTCATGCTGCCGGTGCTGAGAACCGTCCTCCTATGCTTGAAAAAGGTGGTTATCTTCCATGGACAAGCCGTATGCTTCGCTACATCAAAACCAAACAAGATCTTGGTAAGCTCATGATCAAATCCATTCAAAATGGTCCATTTCAGCCAAAAGAAATCCTTGATCCGGGTAATCCAGATGGAACACCTCCTACTCAACCATTCTTTCATCTCCAAAAAGAAGTAGATTACACAGCTGCAGACTGGAAGCAGATTGAAGCAGATGATATGGCAATGCATCTCATTCAACTTGGTTTACCTCGTGAGATCTTTGCTGCAGTCGACAGTTGTGAAACAGCTTATGCTATGTGGGAACGAGTTAGAAGACTTTGTCATGGAACGGAAATTGGACAACAAGATGTTGAGAACAAGCTTCTAACAGAATGGGAAAACTTCACATCCACAGCAGGTGAACAGATTGAATCATACTACACCAGGTTTTGTACCTTGATGAATGAACTGATTAGAAACAAGTTGGAACCACGACAAATTGTGACAAACATCAAGCTCATCAACAATCTACCAGAAGAATGGGGTCGATATGTCACAATTGTCAACCAAACAAAGAATCTTCATCAGGTGGATAATGATCAACTCTATGACTTTTTGAAGCAAAACCAAGCTGAGGCAAATGAAGTTAGGAAGGAAAAGGTGGCTAAGAATCATGATCCTCTTGCACTCATTGCTACAACACCAACACCTCTACCAGTGAACACACAACAACCATCATTATCTTCCACTCACAACTATGTGCAACAACCATACGTTTCACAACCAACACCTATCTATCAACAATCATTCTACCCACAACAACACGAAGTCATTCCACAACAACTACCAGATCAACAATTCCAAGAACCCGAATTCACTGATAATGATGAGAATCTTGCTGCAATAACTCAAGCATTTGCTCTTCTGACTAAGGCATTCCAAGGACGCTATTCAACTCCAACTAACAACAACCAACGAATTTCATCGAACACTCGTAACAAGCAGATTGCTCAACCGAGGTTCAACATGGGCAATACGGGTCAAATGGTTGGTGTTATGGGGAATCAGCAAGGATATGCTACGGGCTTTCACATGGGGAATCAGAATCAGATGGGTCAGTATGCAGGAAATAGGATGGGAAAAAGGAATCAGATGGGTCAGTTTGTTGGGAATCAGCGGGGTCAGTATGTTGGTAATCAGGCTATGGGAAATCAGGTTGGAAATGTTGCAGCTCAGGTTGGAGGGAATAATGGTAATGTGAACGTGAATCAGGGAAATTTGGTTAAGTGTTTCAATTGTCAGGGTGTCGGTTACATGGCAAGGAACTGTCCTTCAGGGGTGGATAAGAAAAATCCTGAGTACTTGCAGAAAGCATTGATGCTGGCTCAGAAGCAGCAAGCAGGATTTCAGTTGAATGCTGAGGAGATTGACTACATGGCACTCATGGATGATATGGAAGATTGTGAAGATATTGATGCGAACTGCATATTCATGGCGAATCTCCAGGAGGCTAAGTATGACACAGATTCTGAGACACCGCCAGTTTTTTATGCCAATGTGATATCTGAGGTACCATTAAACAATTCTTTCAACAATAATGATATGTTTAATATGTCCCCTCATGAGGAACAGCATTCTGAGACACAAGTATTCGATTATGATACATACCAGGAAATGCCGAATAATAGCAATATTGATTCGTCAAATCCCGATATGAATCATAATGGAGGCTATGNTGTGATATCTGAGGTACCATTAAACAATTCTTTCAACAATAATGATATGTTTAATATGTCCCCTCATGAGGAACAGCATTCTGAGACACAAGTATTCGATTATGATACATACCAGGAAATGCCGAATAATAGCAATATTGATTCGTCAAATCCCGATATGAATCATAATGGAGGCTATGTTTCACAGCATGTTGAGAATGATGAGGAAACACATGCTTTATTTGAATCATTGTTGAATAATTGTCAAATTGAGATTGAGAATGTGAAAAAGGTCAATCGCGAAGCTAAGGCCGCGAATGCTAAATTGACCGCTGAGCTTGCGAGATACAAGGAAAAAGAAAAAGCTTTTCAATTTCATACACAAAGACTGTCTGAATTAGAAACTGGTTATCAAAATTCTGTTTCAAGGGAAAAACATTTGCAAATAAAATATGATACACTTGATGTGAATTTACAAAAGAAAATTAGATCCCTAAATGCGGAAATTTCTGATTTACAAAACCAACTTTCTAAACAAAAAACAGCTTATACCAATCTTCAAAAAGAACGGGATGAGTTGAAAAAGGAATTTGCAAAGAAAGAAGATAAGCTTTTAGAAGAAATCAAAGAGTCAGAAAATAAGATTGCAAAACTTGAAGATTTGTTGGTTAAAACGGGTCATTCATCCCAATCTCATAAAATGATTGCTAATCAGACAGATCCGATTTACCACACAAAATATAAAATGGCTCTTGGTCAAACACCTTGTAATCTCAAGAAAGCTCGGCAAGAACAGAATGTGATTTATAATGGAAATGTGCTTTTAGAGAAACATGATCCTCCTTATGTGCGTGATTATGATGACACAATAGCTCATGCGGAAGAGAGTCACAATAAAATGAAGCAAAAGAATCCAGATTTAAAACCTATTGATTACAACAAATGGAACGAAATTAATGGAATCACTTTTGTCCCTCAAAAACAAACACCAAATGTTTCAAAACTATCGATTTTCAAGAAAATGCTTTCAAAACCACAAGTTGTCTCTAAAAATCTTTCAAAAATGGAACAAATGTCGTCAGACAATCCTTTTAACACAAGTGAAACTAGAGGCATACTTGATGATGTGAAAAAGAGAATCAAAGTTCTTCAAAGCATTGTTGATTCCAAAACCACAATTGGTATTGAAAATTGGCATTCGAGTTTTCATAAAGAAATGAAAAAGGTGTTTCAAACAGAAATTACAATCCCACTGTATAACATCAGTGCGAGAGTAATTCATCTTGAAAATGCTTTGTTAAAAGAAACAACCGACTTTGTCAAGGACCACAAATCCCTGGTAAAGGAAGTTAATGAAACTCGTGAACACATGAAACTTTTGGATAGATTAAATGACTCTCTCTTCGAAGCTGTTTTGTCTACTGATGTGATGTCTATTGTGTTGCAAACATATTCTGTTGAGGATGATGAGAGACTTCGAGCTGAGACCTCCGCACTTGTTTCAAAATATGAAAATGCTCTTATTAAACTTGAAAAAGAAAACGTGTCATATTTTAAACAACTTGATCGAAAAAAGGAAGAATGCAAGTATGACAAATTGTCGTATGAGCGTGATTTCAAGAAGTTGCAAGAGCAAAATGATCTTTTGAAGTCTCAGCTTGAAAGTTTAAAAGGAAAGGGTGTGGAAACTAAGCTTGAAAAACCAAAGACTTCGGAGAAACCAAATGCTTTTAATCCGGTTGTAAAACCAAAAATGTCAATTTCTCGGTTTGCTCCAAAAGTCGATGTGAACAAAGATTTATCAAAAACAGTCACTCCATCACCTTTGCCTAAAAATGTTGAAAAAGAAAAGAATGTTGAGAAAAACAAAGCTGTTGTCGATAAACCAAAAGTGTTAGCACCTGGCCTTTTTAGGATTAGTCCCACTACTGCGTGTGCCTCAACAACTAGGACTAATGAAAAATGCACAAAGGATAATTCTACTAAGCCTAAGGATGCTAAAAGTGACAACAAAGTAAATTCTAATGAGTGTAACTTACCTTCTACAGGAGTAGCAAGCACCTCTAGGAGCAGCAGACTAAAGCCTAGGAGCAATACAAGGAACAATAGAGTCTCGCCTGTTTCTAAGAGTAGTTGCAAGAATAAAGTTGAAGAAGTAGAAGAACACCATAGGAATTTATCGCTTTGTAATAAGAGACATATTTCATCTGAATGTAATGTCGAGCGTACTGTTTCTAATGCATGTAATGACTCTGTTGGTTTACAATGCAAAAAGTCTTTAATTAATGATGTTCATGATGAATGTGTTTCTGCGAATGAGAATGTGATGCCTAAACAGAAAGATGTTCCAAAAGGACCTAGTGCTAAATCTAGATATGTGGCCAACCTAATTAAAAAACTTAGGAACACCACTAATATTTACACGCCTAGGGATTACCTTAATTATTGTGCATGGATTCCAACGGGTAGAGAATTCATAATTCAGGATGGTACACTAGAAATAGTTCAAGCTAAACAAGTTGCACCCGTCTCTGAATGTGATTTTGCTTGTACCTCTAACCCCATGGAACCTAATTCCACAAGGTTTCCAAATACGAACTCTTCTGTTATTGGCAGGTTGTCGAAATTTGTCTTTGGATCGTCGACTCGGGTTGCTCCAAGCACATGACCGGGAACTTAAAGCTGCTGATCAACTTTGTATGGAAATTTATGGGAACAGTTCGTTTCGGAAATGATCACATTGCAGCTATTTCGGGTTATGGAGATCTTCAGTTTGGAAATTACTTAATCACTCGGGTTTACTACGTTCAAGGGTTGGGACACAATTTGTTTTCAGTTGGTCAGTTCTGTGATGCAGATTTAGAGGTGGCATTCAGGAGAAATAAGGTTTTTGTCAGAAATTTGGTTGGGGATGATCTCTTAACTGGAAATCGTAGCACAAACCTTTATGCAATCGATATCAATCAAATGGCATCCTCATCACCAATTTGTCTCATGACACGAGCAACTGATACAAAGTCATGGTTGTGGCATCGAAGATTGTCTCACCTCAATTTCGACACCATCAACAAACTTGCAAAAGATAACATCGTCACCGGACTTCCCAAGTTCAAATACACCAAAGATCACTTATGTCCATCATGTGAACAAGGAAAAAGCAAAAGAGCTACCTATAAACCCAAAACCGTACCTAGTTCGGAAGCAAGGTTGCATCTGTTACACATGGACTTATGTGGCCCAATGAGAGTTGAAAGTATCAATGGGAAGAAGTATATTCTTGTTATTGTTGATGATTACTCAAGATATACATGGGTAAAGTTTTTGAGATCGAAAGATGAAGCACCTGGTCACATCATCACCTTTCTGAAGCGAATTCAAGTTCTACTTCAAGCTCCAGTAAGGATCGTAAGAACAGACAATGGCACAGAATTCACGAATCAGGAGTTGAGAACGTATTTTGAAGATGTTGGTATTACACACCAAACGTCAGCTGTTAGAACTCCACAGCAGAATGGGGTAGTTGAAAGAAGAAATCGAACTCTTGTGGAAGCTGCTCGCACAATGCTGATTTATTCCAGTGCACCACTATTCTTATGGGCTGATGCTGTCGCCACTGCTTGTTTCACTCAAAACCGATCCCTAATTCATCCGAGATTCAACAAAACACCTTATGAGCTTGTGAATGGTCGAAAACCAGATATCTCTTATCTTCACGTGTTTGGTGCTCTGTGCTATCCAACGAACGACAGAGAAGATCTTGGTAAATTGAAAGCTAAGGGTGATATTGGAATCTTCATTGGTTACTCAGAAACTTCGAGGGCATACAGGGTGTATAATAGGAGATTGAGAAGGATAATGGAAACGATGAATGTCAAGTTTGATGAGATTTCACAAATAGTTTCTGAGAGACTCACTCTAGAACCCGCGCTTAATCCAATGGCTTCTAATCAATCCGGATTAGGACCCGAACATAACAGAAAGACTTCTGGACATATCAGTTCAGGACTCGTACCAAATGGAGCTCAGTCAACTACACCAGATAAACCGACAAGTAAAGAACTGGAAAACTTCTTCGAGTTCATGTTTGATGAATATTATGGTGGAAATTCGACAAATGCATCTAAACAACATTCCGCTGCACCCGCTCAACATCAACAACCACCACCACCACAAACACAAGATGCATCAACAACCGTCAAAACTCAAGCACCAACTCCCTCAACATCATCATCAACATCTACTCCAGCATCTCCAGTGATTGAAATTGTTCTACCAAGAGTTGATGAGCAAAACCAAAATTCAACTTTTCAAGGAGAATATTCACAACAAAATGCTACGTTAGACGAAGAAGAAGAAGTTTTTGAAAACCCATTTGCTTCTGAATCTGAATCATCTTCTTCGAGGTTACATGAACCATCTAACACGCATATGTTGAATTCAAGGTACCCTTCTACACTCAAATGGACTAAAGACCATCCAATCGGTCATGTCATTGGTGAACCTTCAAGGCCAGTTCAGACGAGGAGACAACTTGCCACCGATCTCGAATTATGTATCTACATCTGTGCTTTAAGTTTGAAAGAACCTAAGAACATTCGAGAGGCAATGGCAGAATACCCGTGGATTGAAGCGATGCAGGATGAAATTCTTTCATACAATTTACACGATAGTTGGGAACTTGTACCTAGACCACTTGAGAAACGTGTTTTTGATCTCAAATGGTTGTGGAAGAATAAACTGGATGAAGAAATGACTGTAATCCGCAACAAAGCTCGTCTCGTGGCTAAAGGATATCCGCAAGAAGAAGGAATAGATTTCGAAGAATCATTCGCGCCCGTTGCTAGACTTGAAGCAGTCAGGATTTTCTTAGCTTATGCTGCTCACAAAAACATCACCGTCTATCAGATGGACATTAAGACTGCATTCTTGAATGGAACTCTGAAAGAGGAAGTGTATGTGACGCAGCCAGAGGGTTTCGTTGACAAAGAACATCCGGACTACGTCTACAGGCTTAAGAAAGCCATTTATGGTTTGAAACAGGCTCCAAGGGCGTGGTATGACGAACTGTCTTCTTTCTTGCTGAAAAACAATTTCACCACAGGAACGGTTGACAAAACTTTGTTTACTTAAAAACACAAAGATGACATGTTAATTGTTCAAATTTATGTCGATGACATCATCTTTGGATCAACCAATCCTAATCTTTCAAAACAATTTGAAAATCTCATGAAAAGCAAATTTGAAATGTCAATGATGGGGGAACTAAAATTCTTTCTTGGTTTACAAGTACATCAGTCCCCTAGTGGTATTTTTATCAATCAAGCTAAATATACAATTGAGATTTTAAAGAAACATGGCATGGAAGATTGTGACTCTGTTGGTACTCCAATGGTCACTTCACCGAAAATTGGTGCTGATTTATTCGGGAAACCCATAGATCCGAAGAAATATCGGAGTATGATTGGTTCTCTCATGTACTTAACTGTTAGTCGACCAGATATTCAATTTGTTGTTTGTCTCTTAGCACGGTTTCAGGCAAAGCCTACCGAACTTCACCTCAAAGAGGTTAAACGGATCTTTCGGTATCTTCGAAGAACCATTAACATGGGACTTTGGTATCCGAAGGATTCGTGGTTTAATCTAACAGCATTTTCAGATGCCGACCATGCAGGTGACCAAGTTACAGCAAAAAGTACATCAGGCGGAGCATAATTTTTGGGTGAAAAACTGGTCAGCTGGTCGTCTAAGAAACAGGATTGCACTGCACTATCAACCGCGGAAGCCGAGTATGTGTCTCTATCTGCGTGTTGTGCCCAAGTTCTTTGGATGCGGACACAACTCACAGATTATGGTTTTCATTTCGACCGTGTTAGGAATACGTTTCACGTTATTCAAGTGTCGGTCATTAGTTTATGATAGGTTGCTATATTTGACTTATTATGTTTACATTTAATTACTTAGTTATGAAAGTTTATGCTGTAATGTTACTACAAGTGGAAGTCCAAGGGCTAGTAGTGTAATGTATGGAGTAGAATCTAGAGACCCTTGGACTCCCCTATAAATACAATGTGTAAGCCTTCCTTAAGGCTGGTTGGTTCTCATAATACACTATCATATTTATCATATCATTAGTAGAGTTCCTTCCATATTATTCCATCTTCTTCTTCTCTATTCTAGTTCTTGAATCATTGGTTGTTTATGCTATAACATGGTGACCTGACAAGTGGTATCCTTCGCCTAGGGATAATAGAGGTTGTTTTTTAGGTTAGTTTGGGTTGTTTTGATCTCTTTTGGTTTAAGTTTAGGCTCGTTAGATTTGGTTTTAGTACTCGTTGGGTTTTATTTTTGTGTAGTAAAGCTTTAGATATCATTAGAATACATAAAACCTAAAGTTATACTCGTTCCTTTTTGAAAAAAATTGGACAGTAAGTGTTTTTTGGGGTATTTGCGAGTTTGAAAACTAAGTATTTGCGAGTAAGAGTTTTATTGAAGTTTCTGCGAGTAAGGTTTTTGGGGTTTCTGCGAGTATGGCTATTTCTTGATTTCTTGCGAGTATCATCATCTTGCGAGTATCATACATTTCTGCGAGTAAGAACACTTTGCTTGCGAGTAAGAAGGTTTAACATATTGCGAGTAAGGGACTTTGTATTCTGCGAGTAAGGAATTCAATTTATTTGCGAGTATCAAGTCATAGTCTGCGAGTAAGGAAAGTATTTGTTGCAAGTTTTGGACTTTCGTTTCGATACTCACAACTAATCTACAACAACAACCTACACCTTATCCTTTAAAGATCCATTGAAGCATAATCAATCATCATGTCTCGACCTCCATTTTTCTTTTTCTTCTTATCTTTCTAATCTTTCTTCTTATTTCCAAAAAAAAATTTAATTTTTATAGGAAACTAAACGTTCAATTTTTACGTGAAACTCAAGTTTTGGTATAACGGTGAAAATTTTGGCCCAAAATTCGAATTTTTAGGCCAAAATTCAAATTTTTTCGGTAAAATTTGGCATCAAAATTTTCAAAACTCAAATTTTTCCTGTAACCTTAAAATTGCATTTCTAAGTGATTTTCAAATTTTGGGAGAGAAAATTTT